>ML817337.1:14272-31519 GCA_009831015.1 Picea engelmannii
AGACTGGATACGTATCTCAAAGACAAAGGGTTCAAGAGAGGAACAACTGACAACAATCTATATATTAAGACATAGGATAATGATTTTCTCATCGTACTGGTCTATGTAGATGACATCATCTTTGGATGTAATAAGGATTCACTGGTACAATGGTTTGTTTCTGCCATGGATTCTGAATTTGAAATGTCTATGATAGGAGAACTGTCCTTTTTCCTTGGTTTGCAAATTACTCAGAGGCCCAAAGGGATGTTCATTTCTCAAGAAAAATATCTAAGAGAAATGTTGAAAAGTTTTCAAATGGAAGATTCTAAACCTGTGGGTACACCTATGGTAACTGGATGTAAATTAAGCAAGGATGATGATTCACCTGATGTTGATCAAAGCTCATATCGATCAATGACAGGAAGCCTATTGTACATCACAACATCTCACCCAGACATAATGCATGTTGTAGGAATGGTAGGAAGATATCAGGCTGCACCTAAACAGAGTCATTTGCAAGCTGTCAAAAGGATATTCAAGTACTTAAAAGAAACAATGACTTATGGTCTATGGTATCCCAGAAATAAAAGTCTTTAGTTGACTGCTTATTCAAATGCAGATTGGGCAAACTGTGTTGATGAGAGAAAAAGCACCAGTGGAGGAGCATTCTTCTTGGGTGACTCCTTAGTAGCCTGGATTAGTAAAAAGCAAGGTTCCATTTCTTTATCAACCACAGAGGCAGAGTACATTGCTGCTGTTCCCTGTTGCACACATGTATTATGGATGATTCAGACACTTGTAGACTTAGATGTAAAATACACTGCACCGATCCCAATTCATTGTGATAACACTAGTGCCATCAGTGTGTCTAAAAATACTGTCTTCCACTCCAAGACAAAACATATTCCCATAAAATATGATTTTCTGAGAGAGCAGGTCACCAATCAGATTGTTCAGGTCCATTACATTCCCAGTACAGAAAAAATTGCAGACATCTTTACTAAACCCCTAGCCAAGACACAGTTTGAATATCTCAGACGGAAGCTGGGTTTCATTTCATTTCACACCTAAAGAGTCCATCTTGTTAGGGGGAGTTGTGTACTGGTTGAATATCTAATGCCTCCTAAAATTACTGCAATAGCTCACGAGGAGCATGTCTCCTCTTTGACATTGATGTCAAAGGGGGAGAAAATAATTTGAGTGCCTCAGTTGCCATCAATGCCAAAGGGGGAGATTGTTGGCAAATGTTTAACAGGTAGCGTATGCTTGTCATTGATGGCAAGTACAACAGTGAAGATGGCATGATTATAGGAAGAATGTAACAGACGGGCATCAAAAGCAGTTTGGGAAGACACTACAGGAAGAATGTAATAGAAGGGAATCGGAAGCAGTTTGGGAAGACATTGCAGAGGATGGTTGGCATGCTTTATAGGAAGTATGTGCTTGTCATTGATGGCAGGATCAGAGTGTGCATCGATGGAAAAACAGGAACAACGTAAGCTTAGGAGGAATTAGCGCAAAGTCGAATGCAGTGCGTAGGTGTGCACCAGGGATGAGGTTAACTCATGGCTAAAGCTCAAGGGAGATAGCGTACTTAGGATCACAGGCAGATCAAAGGTCGAGGCCTTTGACACTTAGAAATTCTTCCAAGTAAGGAGGATGCATAATCTTGTAGGAGAAGCATCAGTGATCGTTGGATCCCATCCTGAATTCCCAATGACTGTCAGATCTCAATGTAGACAAGAGGAGCGCGTAGATATGGAGGATAGATCTCAGGCGTTAGATTTGAGCACAGGGTCTGACCACCGTTGGATCGAGGAGAACCTGCACATTATTTAAAGTGCAAGGAGTAGAGGACTCACAAAATCCCGAAAGAAGGAGGACTGTCCATCTTCAGGCAGGACACGTGGGGATAGATCGTCAGTTCGTTTACTGGAGAGTCAAAGGAACGATGTTCCCTAACCTCTCGAAATCGCGATATCTGAAATCGTGATTTAATCTCAGCCGTCAGATTAAGGTTGAATCTGGACTGTTGATTCCAGTCCATGTCGGAGTTTCAGGGATCGAGAGTTGGAGATGTCAAGTAATATCATCCATAGAAATCCCGATTTCGCGATATGCAAAATCGCGACTTAATCGCAGTCGTTGAATCAAGATCAGATATGGACCATTGATCCAACTCCATATCGGTGTTTCACGAATCACAACATGGAGAGGGAAAAGAAACAATGCAACAATAATTGCGAAATCATGATTTAATCGCAACCATTGAATCAAGGTCTGATCTGGACCGTCGATCTCAGTCCATTTCAGAGTTTTGCAGATCGAGAGTTGAAGATGTCAAAGAATAATAACCACTGGAATCCCGAAATCGTGATATGTGATATTTCTATTTAATCACAGTCGTCAGATCAAGATGTGATCTGGACCGTTGATACGACTCCATTACGGAGTTTCATGGATTGGGACTTTGAAGTGACAAAAACACTGAACGTCAAGAGTGTTGAAATCACAATGTGTGAAATCCCGGCTGAATCTGAACCGTCAGATCAAGATGTGATCTGGATCGTCGATCCGACTCATGTTAGCATACCACGTCAGCTAGGAACACGTGGAACAACCAGGTAATGACAAGTGTCAGACTGATTCAACATTTCAGGCACATGTAAGTCGCGAATCAGAGTGACACATGGTAGTATTCAACACATGTCAATCCAAGTGTGACGTCAACAGATTTACGCCACTTCAGAGTTTCAGAAATCGGGAGATGGACAGATGTTGGAGGATGAGGAGGGGCTAAAGGGAATGAGCCTTGTCGCATGGTCAGGTGGAGAACAATACAAAAGGTGACACGACAGGAGTGGGGTCCTTCGTCAATACCCCACCATTCTGGACCCCCCCCCTCCCGTATTAAAGGCAGAAAGGCAAGGGGGGTCTGGAATCGCTTGAGCACCGTTGATCTGGGCACTCTAATCCTGGCCACTTGAGAGATGCGCGCCCAATTCCGAACCCCTCCCCCCTCCGCTTAAAGGTAGAATGGCAGGGGGGCTCCAGAATCCAATCCCGACCATAGATCTGGGAGCACAAATTCTGGCCATCCAGATTTGCTCGCTGCATATCCAAAAGGTGAATTTGTGCCCCAAACTTAGGAAGGCATAATCTCGATTGTGCCAAAGAAGACGAGGAGTCTCAACTGCCAGAGAGGTTGAGAAATCTTAGCAGAATACCCAGTGATGTTGGACACATGGTGGAAAACGACCAAAGAAGCTGAAGAGTCACGATGATGATCAGACAGAGCACTCAAGTTACGGAGGAATTTGGTGCGAAGTGTGCATGCAGAGGCATTGCGAATATTGCATGCACAAGGAGCACAGGTACTATAAGAATGATGAACAAAGAAGAGATGGTTGTTGTTGTCATGGTGGAGGATTCAAGTGTGAGCAAGGAGGCAGAGCGCAGGAGTAGAGATGCATGGAAGAGGAAGGTTGCATCAAAGGGATATGGTGCAGAGAGTATAAAAGGCAGAAGAATAGAAAGTGCAAGTGGCGTGCAAAAGACACTGATGCAAACAAGGCAGAGCAGCGTAATAGAACAACAACAGGGCTAGTAAGCCATTGAATTATTTTATATCGCTGTAGAGTTTCAGTAACAAAGAATTTATTAACCAGGGTGGATGGGAGGTGCTAGGGAGGACTGGTGTCCTCAAAGGTTCAAGTGGGTGCTTGAACATAGGGAGTTGGTGCTTCCTTCTAGTTGGTGCTAGAGAAACTAGGGAGTTGGTGCTTCCTTCTAGTTGGTGCTAGAGAAACCAGGGAGTTGGTGCTTCCTTCTAGTTGGTACTAGAGAAACCAGGGGGTTGGTGCTTCCTTCTAGTGGGTGCTAGAGAAAACAGAGAGTAAGTGCTCTCAGCAAGTTGCATCTTGCAAAAACATAGGTTGTAACCTCACAATGAGTTGGTTCTCATATGTATGATAATGTAAAGAATGTAGATAATACTTATCATATAAAGAAAAGGAGGTTTTTACCCTGTATGGGTTTCCTCGGGAACTATCTGTCTCTGTGTTTCTCATATATGTGACTGATGTTGAATGTGCCTTTGTTTATTTCACTGCATTATTGTGATCATCATTGAGTGCCTTGTAAATATTTTAAAAGAAGCATAAATCCCTGCATAAATCCCCCTGGGAACTCAGAGTATAAAGTATCCAAGCTCTTTTCAATCTATACCAATTATTCCTTGGCTACAACCTTTTTCTTCCTTTCCCAAACAATCACTAACATATTCAATAAATTAATATTTTTTACTAAAGAGTCCATCGGATTTAAAACCTTTGTTTCCAACAAACCATTCCAACTGGATCTAACTAAGTCCACAAACTCAGGATCATCAAGCCAAACCGAATTAAACTTGAAAGGATACTGTACCTGGTCTTTAAATTTTTCCATATGAAGGATCACTGGCATATGATCTAAGATATTTTCATTGCACACCCAAGTTCTATATCTCAACTTTGAGACCATTAACTTCTCATCTATGAAACACCTGTCCAATCTTTTAGCTATGTAGTCCCGACCCCTTCTCCCATTCCTCCAAGTAGGTAACAATTTAATCAGCGTAGCATCCACCATCCCCCCTTCTTGTATCAACTGGGAGAAATATAGCTGAAGTGGATCCACTCTAGAATTCTCCCTCCACACTTCCCTACACGAAGTAGTCAAATTTAGACCCCCCCAAAAAACTAGGTTCTGCTCATTAAAGAGCCCTTCCTTTTTAACTGTCTCCCAAAAATACAGTCTCTTTGAGTAGGGGCCATAACAATTAAGAAACTTCAAGCTTTAACTAAGATCTTTAACTGTACCTTCCAACAAGATCCATGCAGAAGTCACACAAGCATAGAAATCAACTTTTCGCGGATTCCATGCTGAAAGCAACCCACCAGAAATTCCACTTGAGTCTGCCCCATAGAATAACCAGTTTGGGAGTAACTTAGCCAACAAACCTCTCGCTTTTTCTTCACTTATCATAGTTTCCTAAATAAAAATTACATCAGTTTTTACCAGCTCTAAAAACCTTTTGAGGGACAAATACTTAGCAGAGACCCCCACACCCCTAACATTTAGGGTTGCCATTATCGTTTTTTAACCCTCGCTAGGGATTTCTGATCTCTAAGCACCCTAGGACCATCAAGAACCCCAACACTAGGAACCTCTAAACCCTCCTTCTCCTTCACTAACTTCCTTGCACTACGAGTTTTAAGGTGAGAAAACTCTTTTTCTAATACACCAAGAACAACCCCTTTTAACAGTGATTTGTCGACTCTCGATCCCCTCCCACCTTCCTTTCTATAAGACTCCTTCTTCCCAAACCTTTCTACAGGTTTAGATAGAATTCCCCCCCCCCCATCATAGACTCGCAAAGTTGTTTGAGAGAGAACATCTCGATAAGACAGGATAAAACTAATTACAAACTCCTCCATCTCTGAAAAAACATGTGAAGTTTTCCGACCATCACCGTTTATAGTTTCCAATGATGAATCCCCACCCGTGCCACACCCATCCTCAAGTGACACTTATCGAATAAGATCAATAGAGACACCCACATAATTGGTACCGCAGACACTACAACCTTCACCCGCAAGCAACCTATCCCCACTAAAATGACACCGGATAGGAGAATCATGTTTATCCCTCAAGCCAGCCCCCACCACTTCAATCCAGCTGTCCTTGTCTTTCTGTTCTTCCACACACAAAGGAGACAATTCCTCCCTTTCCTCCAAGAGCCCACTCACAAGAGGAAATGAGGACCCGCCTCCACTGGATAGAGAGTCCCCCTCCTACAG
This sequence comes from Picea engelmannii, assembly GCA_009831015.1. Taxonomy (NCBI): domain Eukaryota; kingdom Viridiplantae; phylum Streptophyta; class Pinopsida; order Pinales; family Pinaceae; genus Picea; species Picea engelmannii. The sequence goes on from ML817337.1 coordinate 20,095, forward strand.
TTTCTCCCTCAAGTCACCCGCAACCTTCAACTTAAAATCAGAAAGACCATCCACATTAGGACGCCCCCCTCCCACCCCATCCACAACCTTCTCAACAACAACAGACACCTCACTATACCCCGAAAAAAACCCCTCCCTACAACAAGCCCTTATATCCACGCCCGCACTAACCCCTACTGCCCACTTAATAACAGACTCATCCAAAGCCTTCACTATCATTAAACCCTTACTCCCAGAATCAATGAAATCAGGCATAACCAAAGGTAAAGAAGGTTCCTTATCAAATAACTTACCAGAGTCCATAGCACTATCCAAAGACGATGAAGATAGGAAATCACTCCACACTGCATCAAATTTGGTCTACCCCTTAGTCTTCGGCTCCACTTCACCTTTACCCGACGCAGGTAATTTCAAAAAATATCTCAAGCATTGATGCCTTAGATGACCTGTTCCTTTGCAGACAACACATCTGAAAGGTACCCCCATGTAGTCAAGACATTGTTGGAAACTAAAACCACACCATTCAATATCTAAATCCGCAGGAAGCCCATCGATCAGATCCATTTCCACTACGATTCTACCCATCCGCATATCTAACCCCTCCAACACCTTCGGATTCGCATGTAAGAATTTACCAAGAGCATTTTTGATCACTCTGAAGGCCTCCAAATTCCAAAACACTAAAGGACAACCTGGAAGTAGCACCCATAAATGTCTATACCTGAAATGTTCCTTTACCGGATTGAAGGTGATGTGCCAGTGATTCAACATCAGGGTTCCCTACTTCACCAGCCAAGTCTTCTACAAAATCAACTCCACATCCACTGCTGACTTGAACAAAAAACATAACCAACCTTTAATTAGCACAAAAATCTTTGACAAATAACCCAACATTCGGTGTTAACTCTCCTCCACCCAATCATGAATATCCCTAGCACCCAAAGCCCCATAGCCGAACCTACCCACTAGGCCCCTCACAGAAAGATAACCAACTGTCTCCATACCCATGTCGCAGCCAAGGGTGACCCTCAAATTTCCTCTCTTCTCCTTCCATGCTATGCAACCGGCACAACTAGTTTCCTCCACTCCATTCTTGATAAAAATCCTTTCCTTCTGCACATCTCCCTCCGTTGTATCCACACATGACACACTACCCTCAGCACCTCGCAGACACCTATCGGCCCCTGCACTAGTCTTTTCCCCCGAAGCTAAGTCCAACGACACTTTTGGCACCCCTTGCACACTTCCTATGCTCCCGCCATAAGTCTTCTTCACTGCAACAGACAATAGTGAAGGTTTTGTCGCCCCCTGACCCGCTTCCTCAGAGCTTAGGCACCCATCCACAGTCTCATCCCCTAAACCCTCCTTCTGCAAAAAAAAATGAGGAATGATGCTTCAGAAAGTTAATAAACCCTCTACCCCTACCCGATACCCGAGCGAGTAGTTCGCCATTGATCCTCGGTGAGAAGATCAGAGGCGCATGTAAAATAATCTTCTTATGGGAAGAGCTGAGCAACAAGAAATAATCCTCGGTGAGAAGATCAGAGGCGCATGTAAAATGTATTTATCTATTTGTGTGCCTACGCGGGGCGACCATATTCGCATAACGTGACTAGCTGTTTCCCGGTTGGAAATGACTTACATCGGGTCTGAAGAAGATGAGGATTATACCTCTGAAGATTAGGATAATTACCATGAAGAAGTTGAGAATGATATATCTAAAGATGATACCTCTAAAAGTGATGAAGAAGATGAGGAGGATGATAGCTCTGAAAGTGATAAATAAGATGAGGAGGATGAAGATAAAGAAGAGGAGGAGGATGATACCTCTAAAGAAGATGAGGATAATACCTCTGAAAAAGAAGAGGATGATTACCATGATGAAGAAGATGAGAATGATACCCATGAAGATGATAGTGATATGCCTAAAGATTATGATCATCATGGTAATCACACCTCCCATGATGATGGTAACCCTAAAGATAATAATACCTCCCAAAATGATAAATATTCTACAGAGCAATATACCGTTTCTGTTCACAATCTTGATGATTACCTTAATCAACATAAAAAGGAAGTTGATTTTATCCTTAAAAGATTTTATGTTGAGACTATCCTTAAAATATTTTGATGATACACCGTCATTATGTTATGCCTTGTTTTAGTTAATCATATCACTATCTCCTCAATCGAAGAGACCAAAAAATTTCAATTTCGTATCTTTGATGCTTGGGATTAAGATGACAATTATTATATGAATTTATCTATAATATGTTTTTGTAAGTCGTTGGAATCAGAGAGTATTATTTAATTCTAGTTATGTTATGTTTCTATTCTATCTTTAGCTCTCATCTATTTTCCCCACATCTATGGTGTTATTGATCATATTTCTAAGATTTTAGCTAAAAAGAACATCAAAACCCTTTTTAAACCTCATAAAAGTCTTAAACATTTTTTTAGAATTATTAAGGATAAACCTTTGTAGAATTATTAAGGATAAATCTTTGTATAATTACTAACCATTTTTTAAATATTTATCCACAACCACGTCTCTAAGTCAACAACCACAGAGTAAAAATACTTGCATAAGGACAGTAAAAATACTTGCGTCAACAATCACAGAGTAAAAATACTTGCATAAGAACAGTAAAAATACTTGCATAAGGACCTTATTACTCCTCCAGTATCATTCGTGGAGCTCTTGAGATGTCTCTCCTTCCTAATCTCCTCTCATGAGGTTTTCCTCCTCCTTTGATAGCTCTGAATTATTCATTTCTTCATTATTCCTTCTTTACTTATGACATGGCTTATTCTTTATTCTTAAAATTATATATATCCTTTCTAAAAATATATATATTCCTCAGACACACAAATTTTATTAAAGAAGAAAAATACTTTACACAATTAATGCAAGAGCTTACAATCTCCAACATTATTGTAGCATGAGAAAATGAGAGATTTAATAAGCTCATCATACTAATTATAAGCTCGTTTTTGTTACGGACATCTTATCACATAATCATGTGAGTATTACAATTGTCCATGTAGATTACATAAAGATTCTAACAATTTCCTATTTTGTTGCTTCTAAGAAGTGACTCTTTTCTAGACTCATTATCTAATATAACTAAATACATTCTAGAAAATCCTAAGTACAATAAAATAATATTATACTAAGTACTTTAGGATCATAATATCTAACATTCTCCCCTTTGATCCAAAAGTACATTGGAACAAATACCAAGTTCTTCTCTACACTTAGTAAAGTTGATCTTGTCAAGTGGTTTCATGAAAATATTTGATATCTGATCTTCTAAAGGACAATATATTGGTTTGATGGTGCCCTTTGCAATAATTGTCCCGGTGTAATAATACTTTGGGTCGACGTGCTTTTTTTTGTTATGAAAAACTTTATAATCAACAAGTTTAATGGTTGACTAACTATCAATTAACAATGAAGTAGCTTATGTTTGATTAATTACCAAATCCTATAAAACTTTGCATAAAAAAACCGTCTCACATGATGCTTCCCATGCTGATATATATTTTTCTTATGTCGAAGAATTTGCAACTGTACTCTTTTTCTTGCAACTCTGAAAAAATGTCGGTGATCCCATATTCATCAAGTGACCTGATGTTGATTCTCTTTGATCAACACTTCTGACAAAATCTGCATCTAAATTTCCAACAATTACAAATTTTCTATTCTTCTTGTATACAAGACCATAATCTTTCATACATTAAATATATCCAGGAACTCATTTTGTTTTATTTCAATCGCTTTCCCTTGGTTCCTCCATAATTCTTGAGAGAATAATGATTTCACATGATAAGTCTAGATGACTGGTTGTGAAATAAATCAAGCTACCAATCAAATGTTTGTAACTAGTGTTGTTTACCAATTCCCCCCATTCAAGTTTGGAAAGTTTTAAATTTTCCTCCTTTGGGGTGAGAACGGATTTGTAGTATGTCATGCCAAATATTTTCAATAGTTCAAGTGCATACTTACATTGAATAATGTAAATGTTGTTTGGATGTTGTAATTATTCAACTCCAAGATAGTAGTGAACTAATCCCATATATGTCATCTTAAATCCAACATGTAATTCCTTCTTGACCTTAAAATGTGATCATCATTGTTCCCAGTAATGATCAAGTCATCAACATACATTACTAAAATTACCAGATTTTTAACCTGTAGGCGCACATATAAGGTATCACCAAATTTTCTTTGCTGACAGCCAACTTTACGAAGGTAATCGTCAATTTTTTCATACCAAGGTCTGGGAGCTTGTTTCAATCCATATAATGCCTTGATCGACTTAAAAAATTTGTGTTCCTATCCTTTGAGCTCAAAACCGAGAGGTCGAGTCATATATGTACTTCTTCTTGCAAATCTCTGTTGAGGAAGGAACTTTACTCTCAATCGGAGTATCTTTATAGAGTGTTACCTAATTCTCTTCGTTCCCTACCATTTGGTCAAGACAAACCATGAGCATCGCATGTTTCCAATGAGTTGATTGAGTCCATGGCCCATACAAACTGACACACTCAATCAGTAACCATGTTTGGGGCCAATCCATACCAACCACAATATGGGAGAAATCCATACCACCCTCCCCCACCACATCAACCACCATTCATGGCACCTCCTCCTCCCATCATGGGACCACTAGTCCCTACACCCCCCACTCACCCTGTGCACGTACAACATCTAGGCCTTTCACCATCCATGACATATAATCCCAAACCTAGGGGAGGAACCTCCACTACATACAGGTAGTATGGACCTATCCAAGGTAACCCGTACTACCCCTTCCTTGGTCCTCGTCAGCTGATGCCCCATCACATGGACAACAATAGGCAAGGGTAAATTTTATACCACCAATCCCCCTCATCAACCCAATAAAAGCCATAGAAAGGGAAAGAATAGAAACTAAGGACAAGGGGGCAACCCCCAACAACCAAATCCCTCAACAGGGGGTAACCAAAATCAGGTTAACCAAAACCCCCAATGGGGGGAATAACAATGCATAACCACTGATGCCCTCACATAGTCGATTACAAACACATGAAGGAATTTATGAACCCTCCACTCCCTCCCCCACTCCAAAGGCCACCAAAATTACCTCCCAACTACATTTTGACACTACCACTAGCTGTATTACATAACCCAATCCATCACCAAGGTGTCATCAACACACAACCAAAAACTACCCCTTGCCCACAATAGACAAGATAGTTCCTTGAACCCAACCAACCACAAACCAATAATTCAACAGATCATAGTATCCTTCTCACCACATAAGAGGAAATCCTATTACAAGATTTCAGCTGCTAATACACTATATCGTTTGATTCCCCTCCCACCAAATTTGAGTCCCCCCCATTATCGGTCGACAAACCCCTAATGATTCCTCATCCTAACACTAAATCCACCACCTAAATTCCTCTCCCACCACTATGTTGGAAGGTGCATAACCCACATGCTCGAGCCTCCCACAAATACCACCTTGTTGACGACCTTGCACAATCACCCATTGCCATGTGATTACTTGAGGTTATCTAGATATTTCCATCCCAAAGAAATGATTTTCTTTCATAGTTTGGGGCAATAGACCTTGGAGACACTCGTCTAATCAATTTCAACTTACACAAAGTCGATCCACATCTTCCATCACTAGTTTCCTTCCAAATTCCTATGAGGATTGGAAACATCACCATTCATCGTTGCATCATCAAAATGTTCCTGTAGAATTGGGGGGGGGACAATCCTCATTGACATTGAAGTTATAGATTATGAATAGGATTACAATATCCTTTTTTAATGAAGCTACATGTACACCATGCAAGCAATAGCATCTTATGTATGTCTCACCATGATATTCCCTCACAATGGGAAGATCGTCACTATTGACCAATTCACCCATTATGAGCCTAATCAGTCAGGGCACATTGATAACATCCTTCCACTTATCTACTCAAGTGCTGACCTTTTACCAATGGTAGATGTCAAACAAAGGATATTTCACGACTCATCATTAATTGGTTCATACCAAGGATACACCCATCCCACCCGCAAGCGTATACCATGTCTTCATCGTTACCTCAGATAGAAGAGACATTCCCGATAACCCTCCCCTAGAGGAATCATAGAACCCAACCTCTATTCCTAAACAAAAAAATATTCCGAAGGAACCCCCATTACAATATTCCCAAGAGGAATTATCCAAAAACCCTCCCACGATGGTTCAAATCCCTATTGGGAAAATAGTCCCACATTCCATTACCCAAATACCCTTCTTTTACCCCCCCCCCTGAAGAGTAACATCATACTAGGTTGTTGCTACCCTCACGTTACCAAATATGGTGATATCCATCCCTACATTGTATCTTGAACCAACAACTATGGTACGAGGCTTATCTCTCCCACCTTAGCCCACGATTTCAAGTCCACAACTAGTGGCTCAACCACCCACTCACCCAACCAGTCATATAGTTGGGTGCAATACTACCACTACAAGAAACTCATATACTTGCAAAGGGGGAAATGACACCAACCAACGAGGCACCAAGAGGAAGAAAGAATCCACACTCCCCTCCCCACCATGCATCCAACCCCCGTGCACTCTTTTCACTACCGTTGGACACCCAACCCACCTTTGCCCTAAATTTTTTGAATTACACAATCTCATTCAGCTTCCCAAAGAAGCACCTCTACTTTGTACCCCCGCAGTGCCACCTACCCTAGCATAATACTCTTCCATGAAGATGAAGGGCTTGCGTACCAACCATGCATGCGCCCTATGCGGGGAATATGGTCATTACACAAATCATTTCCTGACTATCCCTACCTTTCAGAAGACTTCGAGATAAGTAATACAAACACCACTACCAGAGCCCTCTCAAGCTATCTGTTGGGTTACGAAAAAAGGTATAAATATCTTCCTTTTTCCCACAATTCATGATATGATTTTGATTGATTATTTAGATAGTTAGGGATAAATAGGAAAGAACATGATTAATATGTTTCTTAGGTTTGTTATTGAAGTTTTATTAAATAGATTATAAATTATGATTGGAATGGTTTGATTTTGTTGCAGAATTGGATAAATAACTATCAAAGATAACCAAAGAGATCTTGGCTATGCGCAAGCTATTGGAGGTTGAAGACTTTTTAGGCGCAAAGCAGTTTTGAAGATAATGCATTTTCTATATTGTAACTTTATAATAGTAAAGCAATCCTGAGGATCTTTCGATCCTCAGGATAGCTTGATTTACCCACATTATTGTAATATATAAGAGGGTAATAGATCTAGGAAAAAGGAGAAAAAACACATTCAAGTATTTAGATTTAGAATTGCTCTGCGCAAGAAGTTTTTGTAAATGTTTCACCAGCTATGGAATCAATGAAAGTTTTTAGTCTTTCTACCATTTCTGTGTTCTGATTTTCTCATAGTATTACTTTTGAAGACCGAGGGCCCAGTCAGAAGGATCTACTATCTCGTTCTGTAATTGTATTAGTTCGAAGTTCGATTTCAATTTTTTTATTCGGATCTCTTTTACAATAGCCAAGGATAAATGCATAAGTGTGTTAATGATTTTATGATTGTTTGCATATAGAATACAGACATTTCCCTCAAGTATTAATGATTTCCCTTACAATTTCCATTTCCGAAGTTGTTGCTTGATAGTTCCTCACATTTTCATCCACATTGTTCCTTTTCCTTAGATTTACGATTGTTGTTCCTTTCGGTTAAAGTTACAATAGTTGTTCCTTTCGATAAAAGTTACATTAGTTGTCCCTTCCGACTAGATTACAATTGTTTTTTATTTATGTAGATAGAGTAATTCGTTATTTCCTTTCCAATAATTAGAATTCATAATTGATAGTTAATTCTGCAAGTCCTTACTCAGATTCAATTACTGCTTTTTAGTTAAGAGAATTCAATAGATTGATTAGTTCCTTTCCACTTTATAGCATCTTAGTAATCAGATTTAAATTCCATTAGTTCTTAGAATCTTTGGTGAATGTTTGAGGAACTTGATTTTTGATGAACTCAGATTTGGTTTAGCTACATGATTTTAGGCTACCTACATAGACTTTGTTGATATTCTTGAGATAAAAGATGAATTTTCGGGTTGATAAATTAATGTTAAACTAAGGTTGTTTTTAGGACATCTTTAGACACCAACATTTTGGCGCCATTGCCGGGGAGAATGTCAAAGGTAGCATAGGTTGTGTCTTTGGAGGACCAGGTATTGAAGATGTAAGGTAATAACCTATGCAGGTAATAAGTAAACCGCTTATACCAACGCTTACCTCCAGTTGACACTTAAGAGGCTTCGTAGGTGTTTTATTTTGTTGAAATTTATTTTGTTGTTGTGTGAAGTGTGTATGAATAGAAAGAAGGATCTTGAAAAACCAAAACCCCCACCAAAAATTACCAAAACCCAGGGTTCGGTGATCCCTGGAAGAAGCACTTTCATAGACGAAATCATCAGAAAGGGTGAATCTCAAGCTTCAGTTGGACCTAGGAAAGGACCCACCCGAATCCCTCAGGCAGTAGTTCACCAACTACGGCCCACGCTGAGATTCATAAAAAAACTGAAGGGACTGAGCAGAGATTTCAGAATACAAATCTCCCACTGCTCAACCCCTTAGAAGAGGGAAGCTCTAATAATCTGGAGGAGTGAATAGGAGAAACTGGCGGGGTTGCTAAGGCAGACCCACCATCACCACCTGACCCTGAGTCTCCTTGGAAAGAAGAAGGCATATCCGAAATCCCAGACAAAGGGAGTGCAATCAAATTCCCTGGAGGACCAAATAATCAACTATTTCAAAAAGATAGAGGCCAAGAAGTGTTGTAGTTCACCAATATCTTCCATACCTTGTGCACCAAGTTGGGTATCAAAGACTCTGAGTGGCATCTGGTTCTAAAATACCATGGGGCTCTACACATATACATCCAAACTGAAATGGATTTTTTGGACATGTCATCATTTGGTGTTTCTTATCGATATGCTATTAAAATCGAGTAGAAATTTAAGAACCAGAAAAAGTGGGAGTTAGAGTCTACAAATCTGAAAAAACCAAAGTATGGTAAAGACGACCCTAAAAACTAGCCTTTAGAAAACTAGACCAAGCCACAAGTAAACAACGGGTAACAAAAAGATGAATAAGGACACTAGAAAACGGTGTGATTTCCAAAAAATCCCCTGGCACAACATCAATGAATGTCACTCAAAATAGTCATTGGTGGCAAAGATCAAAGAAAAGGAGTTGAACCCTGATTCAGAATCCGATTCAGAAAATACTGGTACAAGATAGATCATCGACGCAGACCCCATTGCTATTGTCGCAACTGCAGTAATTCAACCAGAAGAACCAACAGATCCTAAAGAGGGGGAGAGCCTTTTTCATTCACAAATGTGAGTGAAGGGGACCTGCATTTTATTATTGATAGTGGAAGCCAAAATAACCTCATCTCAACATAGGTCGTCAAACAATTGGAATTGTCAACAACACCACACCCACAACCATACAACATCGGGTGGCTTCGCCAGGGATGAGATATTCGTGTAATCCAACATCATTGATTGTCATACGACATCCATCCCTTCAAGTATGAGGTATTATGTGATATTTCTCCGCTATATGTGTAGGATTTTCTCTTGGACCATCCATATATGTAGAAGTGCCATGCTATTTATGAGTCTCGACCCCGTAGTGTCATTGTTACTATGGAGGGTCATATATACATGATACGAGACATAGTTTTGACTACTATCCCACCTAAATAGTTCCGCAAGATAATATCTCATACTACAATATTCAGCTTCTTCACAATTTGTTCAAAAGGTGAACAGAAGGACACTACAACCACTGCAGCCTCGGTCCAAGCACCTTTTATCAAACATAAGTAGGTCAGAAATATTGCAGCAAAGCATAAAGATTCCTTCTTCACACAAGCATCTCATATATCCAGATTGGTTAAAAATTTCCAACCCTTCCAGCCACAGGTTCATGACAACCTTTAACAAGCTAAGCAACGCAACTTCTCCAACAAGCTAAGCAACGCAACTTCTCCAACAAGGAAAGCAACTCATCAAAATGCAAATTGAGTAAACGCTTTCCTCTCTCCCCCGGGCACTCAACAAAATGGAGACCATTAATTCCTAAGGAGGTAGGATTTATCCAGGTGGATATCAGTGGCCACCCACCTATTCCAACTGGCTCAAAACAATCTTCTGGCAACTTACTATTTTTAGCATATTTTTGGTTCCTAAACTTCCAAGGCCATTTTGAGTGCCTAAATGAAGTTTTTTTAGGATCGATCACCTCAATAAAAACCAAAGGCTTTGATTGCACCCCCAAAATTAATCTCCTATGTTGGCTTTCCAATGAGCTATCGTGCTCCCCAAACATAGATCGTATGCCAAAGTTACACCCCTGGGAAGTTGATACACCAAACTACCCAAAAAGGGGTCCAAAAAACTGTTGGCTTTTCATCTTTTGGGGTTAGGGTTTTGGATTTTATTTATGTTAAAAATTCCTTTAGATCCTCATTGTAACCATATTATTATGAATGTGAGTAGCCATCACATCTCTTCTCAAAGATAAGCTGCCACCATTCTAGTGAATATTTCACTTTATATTTCTACAGTTTTGTACATTTCGCTCATTAATATAAATTGTGTATTGCTATATCTCTGTGTTTATGGTTGCATCTCTAATATATTTTTGTTATATTATTGGATATCCGATATATCTCTTTACATTTATTTATTATATCTCTACTCTCATTTCATGCCGAAAATAATCCGGATCATACCGTTTCCTACACCCCGAGATTGACCCCATGGGTTCCTTCTGATAGAAGAAAGACTATAGGTCGAGAACCTTCCCAATAAATTACGTGCAAGAGACACACGGGGAGAGAGTGGGGGATTCTAATCATTTGGAGTAGAATAACTCATATTATGGGTCGAAGAGAAAGACCTATAGAAAATGAATGCTACAAGAAAATGTAGGGAGTGAGTGCAGAGAATTCCTTGGTAGTACCATGTCTTTGCACGTGGGTGGCTTGCTATCAAAGTGATAGATCACACAAAGCCTATGGTTGGGTGGAAAGGCATACATCCATAATCAGTTGGCTAGTCACATCTTGTAATAGATAAGTGTACCTTACACTCTCTGGAAATGAATTAATATGATTCGCTGGGTACATGTATTTGTGTTTTAAATGTCTATGTCAGGTTAATGGGCTTGACATTGTTCCGAAGAAAATCCTTTGTACTTAGATGATTGAGAAATTGAGGAAATTTCATGTGTATTGCACATCTTAATAGGAAAAACATGTAATCATATTGAATGATAGGAATACTTCATAATGAGTGGTCGGTGAAAGGGAATCATGCATAT
>ML817337.1:33514-44991 GCA_009831015.1 Picea engelmannii
TGGACCGCAAGATTGATGAAGGTATTTGGACATGAAGGACAATGCACATGCATATACAACACCCATGGATGGATATTATACATCATGTTGTTTCCGGTGGTATGTGGCACGTCATGTGGATCCTCATGGTTGAGGAGAAATGAATTTTTGAAGATGACAAAGTGAATTGAAGAATGAAGTACATGTAGGCCCTGAAGTTAATTAAAGAAAAGAATTACAAAATAAGAAAGTGTCAGGTCGGCCCTAATTTTAAAAGGAAGTGACATAAATGGTACAAATACACATCATTATACATTCATTTTGATACAAGTTTAATTTCAGAGGAAATCATAAGGAAAGAAGGTCGGATTTCAAGGGAGGATGAAGTCTTTTGGTGATGTGTTCTAAGATATGTTATTTTCAGGTCTTCTTACCATGTTTTCTATAAAAAAAAATTTAGAACGATTCAGATGGTGAAATTTCTATGGCAGTGAGAAGACGTATCAAGGTACATTTGGTAAAAGTTTTAGCTCTTGATTCGCTATAATTATGGAGATACACTCTGTGGAAGATAAGGTTTGTGACCAGTCCTGAAGCTAGTCAATAAACAGGTGTTTCAGGTAAAAAAGTCATAACTTATTCATCGAAAATCCAAATGATGTGGGATAAATTTCATTGGAAACAGTACAGACTTTAGTTTCTTGTGTGTGAGTTTCATAATCGGATGTTAAATATTGAGCGCGGGGCATTCTATGCATGTTCACTCTCTTGAATAGACCAGAATTGAATAAAGTCTACCATTCTTTCTATAACTTCTTTTTGAGGAGGATTCAAGGAGTGAAAATTGGAGGAGTTTCAGAGAATACATTGAGTAATGTTATCTATAGGATTAGAGTACTCCAAGAATTGAAGAATTGCAGAAATTGAAGAAGTCTCAGGAAGCATTATCAGGTTCTATGTGATGATTGGTTGATTGTGATGATTTAATGTAAAGTTTTATTATCTCTCATATATTATTGGGTGGAAGGAAGGGTCAATGATGGACAGTTAAAATCTCTCTTGATATTGGAGGATTGTATCTTCCTCTTGGAGGTTTATCCCTCCCTTTACATTTGGAAGTTGTAGCTACCTTTGGAATTCATTACTTCCCTTGAACAATAACTATTGATTATTTCTCATACATTGTGCATGGTGTAACTCTTATACTATTGTTAATTTCTCATTGGATATAGTTGAATGGTTTAAGTATAAGTTGAAAAAGTTTTTAAATTGTACTTGATACTGATTCACCCCCCTCTCAGTATCAACAATTGGTATCAGAGTGGGTTACCTTCAATATAGATTAACCACTGGAAGGAAGATCCTATGCAGAAATGGAAGGCAACATTCCAAATGGGATTCCACCATTTGATGGAAGCAATTTTGAATACTAGAAAAACAGAATGGAAACTTACTTGAAATCTCTTGGGGCAGATGTTTGGTTCTCAGTTTCTTCAGGATAAAATGCTTTGAAGAAATCAAAAACTGCAGCTCAGAAGGAAGAAAAAAGGAACAACAAACTGGCAATAGATACCATCTTGGATGGATTGACATATTCAGTGAAATCCAAGGTGGGATCATGTGCATCAACAAAAGATCTTTGGGACAAGCTACAAGAACTTTATGCAATGGAAGAAGCAGAAGAAGAAGAAGAAGAAGTTGAATAAGATTACAACATCTCAGATTTCAAAGAAGAAAATAGTGGTCAGTTATTTTGCTTTAATTGTGAAGGAGTAGGAAATGTTGAATTTGAATGTCCTCATCCAAGGATTGAAAGAGATTACAATAAAGAAGAATAAAATCATGAAGTAGAAATGATTCAACAAGAAGATGAGAATCTTAAAAAATTGAAGCATGTTGAGATTGAAAATAGCAAACTCAAAGACACGCGTAGAAAACTAAGAAGTGAATTGGGTAGTTATGAAAAAACACTTGTAAGCTTATAGAAACAATTAGAAGACTTTCAGAAACTAAGAGAAGAAACGATTTCCTTGAAATCTCTACTCGAAGAAGCAAGAAGAATAGCATAAGTAAAGAAGGTCCAAATGATAAAGAAAGAAGAAGATTGTGAGAAACTTGAACAAGAAGTTGTCTCATTGAGGAAGTTGTCTCTTGGATGCATGGGTGAAACTTCATACAAAGAAGATGCAAATACCAACAAGAAGGTTGAAGAAAGAGCTACACAGATAGTTGATGAGAAGTGGAATAGGATACCAGAAAGAAGGAATGATTACAAAAGAGATGAATATCCAAGAAGACCACCTACCTTCAGGAATCAAAGAAGATTCAATCGGTATGAAGGAAACTACAGAAGAGTAGATCATGAACCCAGATGGACTACATCACAAAGAAGGTCACTTACTCCCAGGTATAAAAATTTCTTTCTTGGTTATTGTTATACTTGCAAACATTTTGGACATAAGGCAATTAATTGCAGAATCAATGAAAGGAGCTAATACGCAAGAAACATGAATGGTGTAAACAGAAGATATGGAACTAATCGTGGATTTGTCAATATAAGTTGTAATTCATTTTACTCATTGATGGACAAAAATAGTGTATGCTACAAATGCAATTATCTTGGTCACAAAGCACGAGATTGTAGATATATGAATGAAGATGTCCCTATGCCAGCCACAGTATGGAGAAGGAAAGAGATTCCAAACAATGAAGATTATCGAATAGCATTAACCGCTGAAGAATTTAAAGAAAAATATGAATGGTACATAGACAGTGGATGTTCTTCACACATGACCGGTGATCAAGAAAAATTCATCAGCTTGAAGAGAAAGGGTGGCAATGTTGCATTTGGAGATGACTCATCTTCCAAAATACTTGGAGAAGGTTTAGTAGAGCTTGGAAGAAAAAATGTAAAAGCAAGGAATGTTCTATTGGTTGAAGACTTGAATCATAATCTACTCAGTGTTAGTAAAATGTGTGATCAAGGATACACTCTTACATTTGACTCCCGAAAATGTACAATCAGAGAAAATAACTCAGGAATATTGGTTGCAACTGCAACAAGAAGACCGAACAACATATACATACTAGACATGAAGAAGAGAGAGGAGACAGAAGCCACACAAAAGGATTCTAAGGAAGAAAAAGTACCAAAGACCAAAAATAAGGATGAAGTATTATTGAGTGCCACATGTTATGGGGGAGCAACCCCAAAGAAGAGAGTTACATCTTTCCATTAAACTCAGGGGGAGCAGCCCTAACCTTTTCCCTTGATGTCAAAGGGGGAGAGAAATTGGGATCATGATGATAGGGGGAGCATGAGTGTTGCCATCAATGACAAAGGGGGACATTGTTGGAAGATTGGTTGTTTTCATTGATGGCAACCCTAGTCATGGGTTTTGGACCGCAAGATTGATGAAGGTATTTGGAAATGAAGGACAATGCACATGCATATACAACATCCATGGATGGATAGTATACATCATTTTTTTTCCGGTGGTATGTGGCACTTCATTTGGATCCTCATGGTTGAGGAGAAATGAATTTTTGAATATGACAAAGTGAATTGAAGAAGTACATGTAGGCCCTGAAGATAATTAAAGAAAAGAGTTACAAAATAAGAAAGTGTCAGGTTGGCCCTAATTTTAAAAGGAAGTGAAATAAATTGTATAAATACACATCATTATACATTCACTTTGATGCAAGTTGAATTTCATAGGAAATCAGAAGTAAAGAAGGCCGGATTTCAAGGGAAGATGAAGTCTTTTGGTGATGTGTTCTAAGGTATGTTATTTTCAGGTCATCTTACCATTTTTTATATAAAAAAAAATTATAAATTTTTTTATAGAATGATTCATATGGTGAAACTGCTATGGTATTGAGAAGACATATCAAGGTACCTGTGGTAAAAATTTTAGCTCTTGATTCACTATAATTATGGAGATACACTCTGTGGAAGATAGGGTTTGTGACCAGTCCTGAAGCTAGTCAATAAACAGGTGTTCCGGGTAAAAAAGTCATAACTTCTTCATAGAGAATAGAACTGATGTGGGAAAAATTTCATTCAAAATATTATGGACTTTAGTTTCCTGTGTGTGAGTTTCAGAATCAGATGTTAAATATTGAGCGCGGGGCATTATGTGCAAGTTCACTCTCCTGAATAGACCAGAATTGAGTAAAGTCTACCATTCTTTCTATAAATTCTCTTTGAGGAGGATTCAAGGAGTGAAACTTGGAGGAGTTTTAGAGAATACATTGAGTAATGTTATCTATAGGATTAGAGTACTCCAAGAATTGAAGAATTGCATAAATTGAAGAAGTCTTAGGAAGCATTATCAGGTTCTATGTGATGATTTAATGTAAAGTTTTATTATCTCTCATATATTCTTGGGTGGAAGGAAGGGGAAAGGATGGAGAGTTCAAATCTCTCTTGATATTGGATGATTGTATCTTCCTCTTGGAGGTTTATCGCTCCCTTTACATTTGGAAGCTGTAGCTACCTTTGGAAGTCATTACTTCCCTTCAACAATAACTATTGATTATTTATCATATATTGTGCATGGTGTATTGTGGTGTATTGGTGTAACTCTTATACTATTGTTAATTTCTCATTGGATATAATTGAATGGTTTAAGTATAAGTTGAAAATGTTTTTAAATTTTACTTGATACTGATTCACCCCACTCTAAGTATCAACATTCTCGACATCGTATCTTAAATAATGACTCATTTATTTATTTCCATCCCACCGATGTCACCTTGCATACTTAAATATTGGTGTAAAAGGTAACATTTGTATCCTTGAAATTGTCATCCATATGTACTCTAGAGATGCTAGAGAGAGTTAGTCACTTGCTAAGGTGGTAGCACTGCCACCCTGACTTTAATCTCCCATGGAAGGAAGAAGTTCTATTGCTTTTAGACCCATCTAGCTCTGATCACTACACCACCTCTGCGCCTGAGCCATTGAGTCCCAGGGAGGAAAACAATTTAAAATTAGTAGAGAAAAGATTGTTTTAGCTCTGCAGAGCTTTCCAAGCTGCCTCCCTTCCCTTATTGGTGGACGTAGAATACACAGTTGTTAATTCCAAATTCAGACTGATAACCAACAAATCCCTACAGTTGAGACGAGGATGATCTTGGTTGTTGATCTTGTTGGGTGAATAAATCTCAACCCTTAATCTAAAGAGAAATCATCGTCGGGAATGACAGAATGTTGGGACTTGTGAAAAGATGAACGACAACAAAAATTCTATGGTGGAATGAAGGTCGTCGACCGGTCGAGAGTAAATTGATGAGAATCTGAATCATCGATGTTAATTACATCTTCGATGGAGATAGAAAATTGGTTAATATAAGTGATGGTCCAAGAGGACTGACGATGATAAAGGTCGTGAGAAAGAATGAGAATCGTTGATCGATGTAGAGACTAGATAGAAACCCAGTGGTAGATTATCATAGTTTTTGTTCAAGTGAGAAAAGAGAGTGATGACGTTGTAACAACGTGGTATGTCAGCATCCCTGCCAACATGTCTAAGATATCGCCACGTTTCAACCGTTGATAGGTCAAAGGTATATGAGCACTCTTTTTGGGCATGGAGAACCTTGGGGCTTCACTTAAAAATATTGACCATTGGATTTAGAGGGGCTAGATCTATTCGTTCATCACTATAGAAATAATATACAATTTTTTAATTATAATTAAAAAGTCAAAATAATTTGACCCAAATGAATCAATATATTCCTCCTTTGGGCATGGACTCATAAAATGAAGTTTTAAAAAACATTTCAATCTTTCATAAGCAATCTCCACACGATGTTAATTAAAAATAAAATAAAACTCCACGCGAAGATATTAAAATAAAAACAAAGTGGACAAAACACACCAACAATCATTTGAACCTACCATTACTATACAATTATAATCCCATTTGTTTTTCATTATTTATTTATTCTTTTCATCTCCCCTATTTATTTGTTTTCAACATATTCCAAATGACACAGATTATTCGCTCCCCTGTTCCTGACCTTGACCAAAAATTTAAAAAAAAGAGAAATTGAAACATCGAACAGGTAGAGAAAAGTTAGTGAAACCGGGAGAGAAAAGTTAGTGAAATTGAAGGAGTTTGAGGGACGATGGCTTTTTCAAAATTGAGAAACTTGGCAGTGAGAGCATCCTCTCTGATCAACGAGTGTGTCTTATTGCAATCCCATTGGAATTCAAGCATGAAATACTTTAGGCAAGTTCCGCAAATTTCTCTAAAAGTTAAAGTTACAGGGCAGAGAGAGTATTGTGAGGTCATTCAATTTTCCGCTTCATCCAATGAATCACTTGCACCATCTTCCATTATCAACGTGAAAGGAGAAAAGAATAAGTACACCTCATACAACTTGATTGAATCATTGTATCATCTCACCGAGCATATCGATCCTTTCAAAATACCCAACATTAAAGGGACATATTCTCATTTATGCATGGGAGAGATCCTCGAAGACATTTTTTATGAGTTACAACGTATGAGGAAAATGGATTTGAAGGGAATTTTCAATTATAGCGTAGAAGACACAGAAGACAACGTTTCTTCTGATGCCAATCTTAAACATTTTCTCGACCTCGTATCTTCAATCTCTCTATTTCCACCTCAATCGATAAGTAGTCTTTTTTAATAGTGACTCGTTTATTTCCTTCCATCTCACCGATGTCTCCTTGCATACTTAAATATTGGTGTAACAAGTAACATTTGTGTCTGAAATTGTAGACCATATGTACTCTAGAGCAGCTAGAAAGGGTCAGTCATTTGCTAAGGTGGCAACACTGCCACCCTGATTTCAATATGCCATGGAAGGAAGAAGTTATGCCGCTTCTAGCCCCATCTAGCCCTGATCACTACACCACCTCTATGCCTGATTCGTTGAGTCCTAGGGATGAAAATGATTTAAATTTAGTGGATCAAAGATTGTTTTATCTCTGCAGAGCTTGCGAAGCCGCCTCCCTTCCCTTATTGGTGGACAGAGAATACATAGTTTTTCAACCTTCCATTGATTATTTAGTTTACAGAGCATTTTCCAGATTCAACCAATCACCTCAGAAGCCTGTTGTTTATGGGACAATGCAAGATTAATTGAATGACTCCTTCCCTAGATTAATTGCGGCAACAGAAGAGGCCAAGAAGAAGGTCATTACAATGGGTGTGAAGCGTGTGTGTGGTGCCTACATTAAAGTAGAAAATAGAGTGGCGAAATCATTGTCCATGGCTTCCCCAATACATTCTTCTTGTATGGACACACCAAGCTATTACAACGACTGTGCATCATTCCTGTTGGAGAAATCTGCTATTGGTGAAGAAATACTTCTACTCGCTACACACAATCTAGAGTTAGGTAAGATCACTTTCTGACCTTCATTTTTATCATTTATAACAATAAATTTTGGATTGATGGACTGATTCATAATGGTGATGAGATATTATTAGTTAATACGACCATGGATAAATCTGAATAATTGGATATCATGTAAAGCAAAGGAATGGTGCAGTTCACTCAATTGAAGGGCATGTCGGACTTGCTTCCGCTAGGTATACAAAATTTTCATTTTCATACAACATCCAACCCTTCAAGGATGAGGTATTATGTGATGTTTCCCCATTGGATGTCTGGGATGTTCTCTTGGGCCAACCATATATGTCTAAGTGCCATGCTATTTATGAGTCTCGACCCCACGGTGTCATTGTTACTATGGGGGGTCATCTCTACATGATACTAGAGGTAGTTCCAACTACTATCTGACCTAAACATTGCCACAAGGTAGTATCTCAGACTACAAAATTTATCTTCTTCACAATGTGTTCAAAAGGTGAACAGAAGGACACTACAACAACTCCAGCCTTGGTCCAAGCACCTTCTATCCAACATAAGTAGGTAGAAAAGATTGCAACAAAGCGTAAATATTCCTTTTGAAAACAAGCATTTCATATAGCCATATTGGTTAAAAAGGTCCAACCCTTCTAGCCGCAGGTTCGTGACAACCTTCAACAATCTAAGCAAAACAACTACTCTAGCAAGGAAATCAGCTCATCAAGATGCAGATTCAATAAACGCTTCCCCCTCTCCACAAGGTACTCAACACAAAGTAGACGATTACTTCCTAAGGAGTGAGGATTGATCCAGGTGAATATCGGTGGTCACCCACCTATTCCAAAAATAGTCTTTTGGCAACTTACTATTTTTAACATTTTTTTGGTTCCTAAACTTCCAAGGTCATTTTGAGGCCCTAAATGAAGATTTTTTGGGATCAAGCACCTCAATAATAAAAAAGGATTTTATTGAGACCCCAAAATGAATCTCCTCGATGATACCTTTCAAACAAGCTATCATGCTCCCCAAATAGAGATTGTATGCCAAAGTTACGCCCTTGGGAAGTTGATACACCAAAATACCCAAAACAGGGTCCACAAAACTGTTGGCTTTTCATCTTCCGGGATTAGGGTTTTGGATTTTATTTATGTTAAAAAAGCCTTTAGAGCCTCATTGTAACCATCTTGTTACGAATGTGAGTATTCGTCACATCTCTTCTCATAGATAAGATGCCACCATTCTAGCATGTCTTTCACTTTATATTTCTACAGTTTTGTACATTTCGCTCATTAATATAAATTGTGTATTATTGTATCTTTGTGTTTATGGTTGCATCTTTGATATATTTCTGTTATATTATTGGATATCTGAGATATATTTATACATTTATTTATTATATCTCTTCTCTCATTTCATGCCAAAAATAATCTGGATCATACTGTTTCCTACATCCCGAGATTGACCCCATGGGTTCCTCCTTATGGAAGAAAGAGTATAGGTCCAGAACCTTCACAATAAATTACATGCAAGATACGAAAAAGGAGAGAGAAGGGGATTCTAATCATTTGGAGTAGAAGAACTCAGATTATGGGTCGAAGAGAAGGACCTGTAGAAAAATAATTCTTCAAGAAAATGTAGGGAGTGAGTGCATAGAATTCCTTGTTGGTATCATGACTTGGCACGAGAGTGGCCTGCTGTCAAAGTCATAGAGCACACTGATCCTATGGTTGGGTGGAAAGGAATACACCCACAGTCAGTTGGTTGGTCACGGCTTGTAATAGATAAGTATACCTTACACTCTCTGTAAATGAATTAATATGATTGACTAGGTACATGTATTTGTGTTTTAAAATGTCTATGCTGGGTTAATCATCTCGAATTATAGGAATACTTCATAATGAGTGGTCGGTGAAAGGGAATTGTGCATATAAATTAAGTAATGTCCAAGATGAATGGAATCATGTAATAATGGTAGGTTGAAGGCCATAGAAGCTCAATAGACCTTTGTGTTATTCTCCCTCTTTTTTATCCGAATGGCTATGGGAGTCAGTTCCTCATCATGTGCCAAGTAGTAGGCTTAGTGCTTGCTGCGAAAGGGGGGTCGAAACCCTAGTGAATACTTGGTAGAATTTTCGATTTGGTTAAGTCCAAATTCAGACTGATAACCTATATAAATACATTCAATTGAGATGGGGATGATCTTGGTTGTTGATCTGGTCGAGTGAATAAATCTCATCCCTTCATTGAGAGAGAAATCATCTTCGGGAATGATCGAATGTTGGGACTTGTGGAAATACCAACGACGACGAAAATCCTATGGTGAAATGAAGGTCGTCGATCGGTAAAGAGTAAATTGACGAGAATCTAAATCGTCGATTCCAATTACATCTTTGTCAGAGATAGAACATTGGTTAATATAAGTGATGGTCCAAGAGGGCCGACGACGATAAAGGTCATGAGAAATAATGAGAATCGTTGATCGATGTAAATGCTAGATGGAAACCCAATCATAGATCATCGTATGTTCTGTTCAAGTGAGGAAGGAGAACGATGACGTCGTAACGACATGGTATGTCAGCATCGTAACCAACATGTCTACGAGATCGCCACGTTTCGACCATTGATTGGTTGAGGGGATATGAATAGTCTCGTTGGGCATGGAGATCCTTGGGGCTTCACTTAAAATATTGGCCGTTGGATTTAGAGGGGATAGATCTATCTGTTCATCACTATAGAAATAGTATACAATTTTTTAATTATAATTACAAAGTCAAAATAAAACCAAGAACATGTGTTCCGAACACTAATCATATACGGGCCAATTTTGTTAGAACACTAACCATATATGGGCCAATTGTGGTAGAATCCTTATCTGTATGAACCGAGGCCCCGAAAAAGAGTATTTGTGGTGGGCCCTATATCGCAAGTGTTAGTTGTTGAGTCACTACTATACCGAAACGTTACAATACCAATTGTATTAAATATCCAATGCTCACCTCACGACCATTTATTGCTTTCCTTGTTGTGAACTCATTCTAAACAAAACTTTAATCCACTTCATATGACAATATTTAAAATTAAAAAAAAAAATGACAATTTCATATCCAAATAGGGATTACTATTTTCACCCAATCATAAAATATCCAAACATGGGTAAATTGTCATTTTACTATTTTCACCCAATCATAAAATATAATTAATAAATATTAAATATCTAAAAAAATATTTTCAAAATATTAAATTCAATACATAAAATTATAAACCATTTAAAAATATTATACAATTTTTTTATTATAATTACAAAGTCAAAATAATTTCAATACATAAAATTGTAAACCATTTAAAAATATTATACAATTTTTTTATTATAATTACAAAGTCAAAATAATTTGACCCAAATAAATCACTATATTTCCTGCTTTGCGCATGGACTACAAAAAAAATCAAAAATCAAAAAGATTTATATTAGTAAATATAATAAGGTCTTTTGCATTGATATTTACAACAATCCAAGACTTCCAAAGTCCTTCTACATAGACAAAGAGTTATGATCTTATAAAAGAAACAGTGAACTTCCTCCTATAACTGTAAAAACTACAAGATTCCATATCATAATACAACCAATCATATAACAAAATTGTTTCAGTATTATAAGTATAAATAAACCACATCTCAAGATCTTCCTTGCATCAATGCTCTAATGATTTACTCCTAATCTTTCAAAAAAGTTTGTATGACCTTCCGTAACATTTGCACAAAAAATACCATATTCTTCCAGTCGTAAAGCATCCTTTGAAAGTTAATCAACACCTTGGTTGTACTCTCTGCAAATATGTTTATCTTCAAGCTGAAGAAAAATCCCACTCATAAGCCTAATCTTTTCCATCCAAGACTGCAAAGAGATTACCTGTAAGTTACCATCATTAGAAAACCAATCGATAACAATATTTAAATCGCCAACCAGATATAGTCTTGTAATCTTTTCATTTCTTGCAAAAAAAACAAACACCATAAAGCAAGGAGTTCTCCCCTTGTATTGGTACCCCTACCAAAATGCATTTTTAATATGTAGCTACCCAATAATGGACACTTTAAAAGATCACCCGCCCCACATTTTAAAACTTTATCTTGTGAAGCTCCATCAA
>ML817337.1:110871-126907 GCA_009831015.1 Picea engelmannii
TTGATCAGTCAAGAGTAAATTGAAGAGGATCTAGATCGTCGATCATAATCACATCTTCGTCGGAGATATAAAATTGGTTAATATAAGTGATGGTTCAAGAGGGCCAACAATGATAAAGGTCGTGAGAAAGAATGAGAATAGTTAATCGATGTATAGGGTAGATGGAAACCCAATCGTAGATCACTGTAGGTTTTGTTAAAGTGAGGAAAGAGAACGATGATATTGTAACGACGTGGTATGTCAGCATTTACGCCAACATGTCTATTATATCGTCATGTTTCGATCGTTGATTGGTCGAGAGGATATGAGTAGTCTCGTTGGGTGTGGATACCCTTAGGGATTCACTTAAAAATCTTGATCGTTGGATCTAGAGGTGGCTAGATATATCGGTTAATCACTATAGAAATAATATACAATTTTTTTTATTATAATTACAAAGTCAAAATAATTTGACCCGAATGAATCAATTCCTCCTTTGGGCATGGACTCATAAAATGAAGTTTTAAAAAACATTGTAATCTCACTTAAGAACTCTCCACACGATGTTAATTAAAAATAAAATAAAAATCCACACGAAGATATTAAAATAAAAACAAAGTGGACAAAACACATTAACAATCATTTCAACCGACCAATTCTACACAATTATAAGCCCATTTGTTTGTCCTTATTTATTTATTCTTTTCCTCTCCTCTATTTATTTATTTTCGACATATTCCAAATGACACACATTATTCACTCGCTTGTTCTTGACCAAACATTTAAAAGGAAGAGAAATTGAAACATCGATCAAGGAGAGAAAAGTTAGTGAAATTTAAGGATTTTGTGGGACAATGGATTTTTTGAAATTGAGAAACTTTCTCGGTGAGAGAATTCTCTCTGATCACCGAGTGTCGATTATTACAATCTCTTCGTTAGAATTCAAGCACAAAATACTTCAGGAAATTTCTGTGAATTTCTCTGAAAGATGAAGTTGCAGGGCGGCGAGAGTATTGTGAGTTCGCTCAATTTGTCGATTCATCCAATGAATCACTTGCACCATCTTCCAGTATCAACATGAAAGGAGAAAAGAAGAAGTACACCTCATATAGTTTGATTGAATCATTGTATCATCTCACCGAGCATACCGCTCCTTTCAAAATACCCAACATTAAAGCCACCTATTCTCATTTCTGCGCGGGAGGGATCCTGAGAGACGTTTTTTATGAGTTACAATGTAATCAGTAAATGGGGTTGAAAGGAATTCTCCATTACAATGTAGAATAAACAGAAGACAACGCTTCTTGCGACGCCAATATTAAACAGTTTCCTTGTTTAAGGATTGGTTGTTGTCATTGATGTCAACCCTAGTCATGGGTTTTGGACCACAAGATTGATGAAGGTATTTGGACATGAAGGACAGTGCACATGCATATACAACACCCATGGATGGATATTATACATCATGTTGTTTCCGGTGGTATGTGGCACATCATGTGGATCCTCATGGTTGAGGATAAATGAATTTTTGAAGATGACAAAGTGAATTGAAGAAGGAAGTACATGTAGGCCCTGAAGTTAATTAAAGAAAAGAATTACAAAATAAGAAAGTGTCAAGTCGGCCCTAATTTTAAAAGGAAGTGACATAAATGGTACAAATACACATCATTGTACATTCATTTTGATACAAGTTGAATTTCAGAGGAAATCATAAGGAAAGAAGGCCGGATTTCAAGGGAGGATGAAGTCTTTTGGTGATGTGTTCTAAGATATGTTATTTTCAGGTCATCTTACCATTTTTTCTATAACATTTTTTCTAGAATGATTCAGATGGTGAAATTTCTATGGTAGTGAGAAGACATATCAAGGTACGTTTGGAAATTTTTTTATCTCTTGATTCACTATAATTATGGAGATACACTCCGTGGAAGATAAGGTTTGTGACGAGTCCTGAAGCTAGTCAATAAACAGGTCTTTCGGGTAAAAACATCATAACTTCTTCATCGAAAATCCAAATGACATGGGATAAATTTCATTGGAAACAATACAGACTTTAGTTTCTTTTGTACGAGTTTCATAATCGGATGTTAAATATCGAGCGCGGGGCATTATGTGCAAGTTCACTCTCCTGAATAGACCAGAATTGAATAAAGTCTACCATTATTTCTATAACTTCTTTTTGAGGAGGATTCAAGGACTGAAACTTGGAGGAGTTTCAAAGAATACATTGAGTAATGTTATCTATAGGATTAGAGTACTCCAAGAATTGAGGAATTGCAGAAATTGAAGAAGTCTCAGGAAGCATTATCAGGTTCTATGTGATGATTGGTTGATTGTGATGATTTAATGTAAAGTTTTATTATCTCTCATATATTCTTGGGTGGAAGGAAGGGTCAAGGATTGAGAGTTCAAATATCTCTTGATATTGGAGGATTGTATCTTCCTCTTGGAGGTTTATCCCTCCCTTTACATTTGGAAGTTGTAGCTACTTTTGGAAGTCATTACTTCCCTTGAACAATAACTATTGATTATTTTTCATATATTGTGCATGGTGTAACTCTTATACTATTGTTAATTTCTCATTGGATATAATTGAATGGTTTAAGTATAAGTTGAAAAAGTTTTTAAATTGTACTTGATACTGATTCACCCCTCTCTCAGTATCAACAATTGGTATCAGAGTGGGTTACCTTCAGTACAGATTAACCACTGGAAGGAAGATCCTATGCAGAAATGGAAGGCAACATTCCAAATGGGATTCCACCATTTGATGGAAGCAATTTTGAATACTGGAAAAATAGAATGGAAACTTACTTGAAATCTCTTGGGGAAGATATTTGGTTCTCAGCTTCTTCAGGATAAAATGCTTTGAAGAAACCAAAGACTGCAGCTCAGAAGGAAACAAAAAGGAACAAAAAACTAGCAATAGGTACCATCCTGGATGGATTGACATATTTAGTGAAATCCAAGGTGGGATCATGTGCATCAAAAAAAGATCTTTGGGACAAGCTACAAGAACTTTATGCAAGGGAAGAAGCAAAAGAAGAAGAAGAAGTTGAATAAGATTACAACATCTCAGATTTCAAAGAAGAAAATAGAGGTCAGCTCTTTTGCTTTAATTGTGAAGGAGTAGGAAATGTTGAATTTGAATGTCC
The DNA here is from genome assembly GCA_009831015.1 of Picea engelmannii. Lineage (NCBI taxonomy): Eukaryota > Viridiplantae > Streptophyta > Pinopsida > Pinales > Pinaceae > Picea > Picea engelmannii. The sequence continues at coordinate 114,006 of ML817337.1, forward strand.
TCATCCAAGGATTGAAAGAGATTACAATAAAGAAGAAGAAAATCATGAAGTAGAAATGATTCAACAAGAAGATGAGAATCTTAAAAAATTGAAGCATGTTGAGATTGAAAATAGCAAGCTCAAAGACATGCGTAGAAAACTAAGAAGTGAATTGGGTAGTTATGAAAAAACACTTGTAAGCTTAAAGAAACAATTAGGAGACTTTTAGAAACTAAGAGAAGAAACCATTTCCTTGAAATCTCTACTCGAAGAAGCAAGAAGAATAGCATAAGTAAAGAAGGTCCAAATGATAAAGAAATAAGAAGATTGTGAGAAACTTGAACAAGAGGTTGTCTCATTGAGGAAGAGCTTAAGAAACTCACAAGCGCCAAAAGAATTAACACATCTTGGATGCATGGGTGAAACTTCATACAAAGAAGATGCAAATACCAACAAGAAGGTTGAAGAAAGAGCTACACAGATAGTTGATGAGAAGTGAACCAGGATACCAGAAAGAAGGAATGATTACAAAAGAGATGAATATCCAAGAAGACCTCCTACCTTCAGGAATCAAAGAAGATTCAATCAGTATGAAGGAAACTACAGAAGAGTAGATCATGAACCTAGATGAACTACATCACAAAGAAGGTCACTTAATCCCAGGTATCAAAATTTCTTTCTTGGTCATTGTTATACTTGCAAACATTTTGGACATAAGACAATTAATTGCAGAATCAATGAAAGGAACAAATACGCAAGAAACATGAATGGTGTAAACAGAAGATATGGAAATAATCATGGATTTGTCAACATAAGTTATAATTCATTTTACCCATTGATGGAAAAAAATAGTGTATGCTACAAATGCAATTATCTTGGTCACAAAGCATGAGATTGTAGATATATGAATGAAGATGTCCCTATGCCAACCATAGTATGGAGAAGGAGAGAGATTCCAAACAATGAAGATTGTCGAATAGCATTAACCACTGAAGAATTTAAAGAAGAAGATGAATGGTACATAGACAACGGATGTTCTTCACACATGACCAGGGATCAAGACAAATTCATCAGCTTGAAGAGAAAGGGTGGCAATGTTGCATTTGGAGATGACTCATCTTCCAAAATACTTGGAGAAGGTTTAGTAGAGCTTGGAATAAAAAATGTAAAAGCAAAGAATGTTCTATTGGTTGAAGACTTGAATCATAATCTACTCAGTGTTAGTAAAATGTGTGATCAAGGATACACTCTTACATTTGACTCCCGAAAATGTAAAATCAAAGAAAATAACTCAGGAATATTGGTTGCAACTGCAACAAGAAGACTGGACAACATATACATCCTAGACATGAAGAATAGAGAGGAGACAGAAGCCACACAAAAGGATTCTAAGGAAGAAAAAGTCCCAAAGACCAAAAATAAGGATGAAGTATTATTGAGTGCCACATGTTATGGGGGAGCAACCCCAAAGAAGAGAGTTACATCTTTCCATTAAACTCAGGGGGAGCAGCCCTAACCTTTGCCATTGATGTCAAAGGGGGAGATAAATTGGGATCATGATGATAGGGGGAGCATGAGTGTTGCCATCAATGACAAAGGGGGAGATTGTTGGAAGATTGGTTGTTTTCATTGATGGCAACCCTAGTCATGAGTTTTGGACCGCAAGATTGATGAAGGTATTTGGAAATGAAGGACAATACACATGAATATACAACACCCATGGATGGAAAGTATACATCATTTTGTTTCCGATGGTATGTGGCACTTCACGTGGATCCTCATGGTTGAGGAGAAATGAATTTTTGAAGATGACAAAGTGAATTGAATAAGTACATGTAGGCCCTCAAGATAATTAAAGAAAAGAATTACAAAATAAGAAAGTGTCAGGTCGACCCTAATTTTAAAAGGAAGTGAAATAAATGGTATAAATACACATCATTATACATTCATTTTGATACAAGTTGAATTTCATAGGAAATCAGAAGTAAAGAAGGCTGGATTACATCTTCGTCAAAGATAGAAAATTGGTTAATATAAGTGATGCTCCAAGAGGGATGACGATGATAAAGGTCGTGAGAAAGAACAAGAATAATTGATCGATGTAGAGAATAGATGGAAACCCAGTGGTAGATTACCATAGTTTTTGTTCAAGTGGGAAAAGAGAGTGATGATGTTGTAACAACATGGTATGTCAGCATCGCTGCCAACATGTCTAAGATATCACCATGTTTCAACAGTTGATTGGTCGAGGGGATATGAGTAGTCTCGTTGGGCATGGAGAACCTTGGGGCTTCACTTAAAAATATTGACCATTGGATTTAGAGGGGCTAGATATATCCGTTCATCACTATAGAAATAATATACAATTTTTTTAATTATAATTAAAAAGTCAAAATAATTTGACCCAAATGAATCAATATATTCCTCCTTTGGGCATGGACTCATAAAATGAAGTTTTAAAAAACATTTCAATCTTTCGTAAGCAATCTCCACACGATGTTAATTAAAAATAAAATAAAACTCCATACGAAGATATTAAAATAAAAACAAAGTGGACAAAACACACCAACAATCATTTCAACCGACCATTACTATACAATTATAATCCCATTTGTTTGTCCTTATTTATTTATTCTTTTCATCTCTATTTATTTTTTTTCAACATATTCCAAATGACACAGATTATTCGCTCCCCTATTCCTGACCTTGACCAAAAATTTAAAAGTAAGAGAAATTGAAACATCGAACAGGGAGAGAAACGTTAGTGAAACGGGGAGAGAAAAGTTAGTGAAAGTGAAGGATTTTGACGGATGATGGCTTTTTCAAACTTGAGAAACTTGGCAGTGAGAGAATTCTCTCTGATTAGCGAGTGCGTCTTATTACAATCCCATTGGAATTCAAGCACGAAATACTTTAGGCAAGTTCCGTAAATTTCTCTAAAAGTTGAAGTTGTAGGGCAGAGAGAGTATTGTGAGGTCATTCAATTTTCCGCTTCATCCAATGAATCAGTTGCACCATCTTCCATTATCAATGTGAAAGGAGAAAAGAATAAGTACACCTCATACAACTTGATTGAATCATTGTATCATCTAACCGAGCATATCGATCCTTTCAAAAACCCAACATTAAAGTGACATATTCTCATTTATGCATGGGAGAGATCCTCGGAGACGTTTTTTTATGAGTTACAGCGTATGAGGAAAATGGAGTTGAAGGGAATTTTCAATTATAGCATAGAAGACACAGAAGACAACGCTTCTTGTGACTCCAACCTTAAACAGTTTCTCGGGCTCATATCTTCAATCTCTCTATTTCCACCTCAATCGATAAGTAGTCTTTTTGAATAGCGACTCGTTTATTTCCTTCCATCTCACTGATGTCTCCTTGCATACTTAAATATTGGTGTAATAGGTAACATTTGTGTCTCTTAAATTGTAGACCATATGTAATCTAGAGCAACTAGAAAGGTCCAGTCATTTGCTAAGGTGGCAACACCACCACCCTGACTTCAATATGCCATGGAAGGAAGAAGTTATGCCGCTTCTAGCCCCATCTAGCCCTGATCACTACACCACCTCTACGCCTGATTCGTTGAGTCCTAGGGATGAAAATGATTTAAATTTAGCGGATCAAAGATTGTTTTATCTCCGCAGAGCTTGCGAAGCCACCTCCCTTCCCTTATTGGTGGACAGAGAATACATAGTTTTTCAACCTTCCATTGATTATTTAGTTTACAGAGCATTTTCCACATTCAACCAATCACCTCAGAAGCCTGTTGTTTATGGGACTGTGCAAGATTACTTGAATGAATCGTTCCCTAGATTAATTGTGGCAATAGAAGAGGCAAAAAAGAAAAGCATTACAATGGGTGTGAAGCGTGTGTGTGGTGCTGACATTAAAGTAGAAAATAGAGTGGCGAAGTCATTGTCCATGGCTTCCCCAATACATTTTTCTTGTATGGAGACACCAAGCTATTACAACGAATGCTTATCATTCCTATTGGAGAAAGTTGCTACTGGTGAAGAAACACTTCTACTCGCTACACACAATCTAGAGTTAGGTAAGATCACTCTCTTCCATTCATTTTTATCATTTATAACAATAAATTTTGCATTGATCGACTGATTCATAATGGTGATGAGATATGATTAGTTAATATGACCATGGATAAATATGAATAATTGGATATCGTGGAAAACAAAGGAATGGTGCAGTTCACTCAATTGAAGGGCATGTCAGACTTGCTTCCGCTGGGTATACAAAATTTTCATTTTCATACAACATCCAACCCCTCAAGGATGATGTATTATGTGATGTTTCCCCATTGGATTTATGGGATGTTCTCTTGGGCCAACCATATATGTGGAAGTGCCATGCTATTTATGAGTCTCGACCCCACAGTGTCATTGTTACTATGGGGGGTCATCTCTACATGATACTAGAGGTAGTTCTGACTACTATCTGACCTAAACAATGCCACAAGGTAGTATCTCATACTACAAAATTTATCTTCTTCACAATATGTTCAAAAGGTGAACAAAAGGACACTACAACAACTCCAGCCTTGGTCCAAACACCTTCTCTCCAACATAAGTAGGTAGAAAATATTGCAACAAAGCGTAAAGATTCCTTTTGAAAAAAAGAATTTCATATAGCCATATTGGTTAAAAAGGTCCAACCCTTCTAGCCACAGGTTCATGACAACCTTCAACAATCTAAGCAATGCAACTACTCCAGCAAGGAAATTAGCTCATCACGATGCAGATTCAATAAACACTTCCCCCTCTCCCCAAGGCACTCAACACAATGGAGATCATTACTTCCTAAGGAGGGAGGATTGATCCAGCTATATATCGGTGGTCACCCACCTATTCCAAAAATAGTCTTCTGGCAACTTACTATTTTTAACATTTTTTTGGTTCCTAAACTTCCAAGGCCATTTTGAGGCCCTAAATGAAGATTTTTTGGGATCAAGCACATCAATAATCAACAAGGATTTTATTGAGACCCCAAAATGAATCTGCTCGATGATACCTTTCAAACGAGCTATCATTCTCCCCAAACAGAGATTGTATGCCAAAGTTACGCCCCTGAGAAGTTGACACACCAAAATACCCAAAATGGGGTTCACAAAACTGTTGGCTTTTCATCTTCAGGGATTAAGGTTTTGGATTTTATTTATGTTAAAAAAGCCTTTAGAGCCTCATTGTAACCATCTTCTTACGAATGTGAGTATTCATCACATCTCTTTTCATAGATAAGATGCCACCATTCTAGCGTGTATTTCACTTTATATTTCTACAGTTTTGTACATTTCGCTCATTAATATAAATTGTGTATTATTGTATCTTTGTGTTTATGGGTGCATCTATGATATATTTCTGTTATATTATTGGATATCTGAGATATATTTATACATTTATTTAATATATCTCTTCTCTCATTTCATGCCAAAAATAATCTGGATCATACTGTTTCCTACATCCTGAGATTGACCCCATGGGTTCCTTCTTATAGAAGAAAGAGTATAGGTTGAGAACCTTCCCAATAAATTACATGAAAGATATGAAAAAGGATAGAGCGGGGGATTCTAATCATTTGGAGTAGAAGAACACAGATTATGGGTCGAAGAGAAGGACCCGTAGAAAAAGAATTCTTCAAGAAAATGTAGGGAGTAAGTGCATAGAATTCCTTCTTTGTATCACGACTTGGCACGGGGGTGGCCTGCTATCAAAGTGATAGAGCACACTGATCCTATGGTTGGGTGGAAAGGAATACACCCACAGTCAGTTGGTTGGTCGCGGCTTGTAATAGATAAGTATACCTTACACTCTCTGTAAATGAATTAATATGATTGACTGGGTACATGTATTTTTGTTTTAAAATGTCTATGCCGGGTTAATCATCTCGAATGATAAGAATACTTCATAATGACTGGTCGGTGAAAGGGAATCGTGCATATAAATTAAGTAATGTCCAAGATGAATGAAATCATGTAATAATGGTAGGCTGAAGGCCAGAGGAGGTCGATAGACCTTTGTGTTATTCTCCCTCTTTTTTATGCGAATGGCTATGGGAGTCAGTGCCTCATCATGTGCCAAGTAGCAGGCTTAGTGCTTGCTGTGAAAGGGGGGTTGAAACCCTGGTGAATACTTGGTAGAATTTTCGATTTGGTTAAGTCCAAATTCAGACTGATAACCTATATAAATACATTCAATTGAGACGAGGATGATCTTGGTTGTTGATCTGGTCAGGTGAATAAATCTCAGCCCTTCATTGAGAGAGAAATCATCATCGAGAATGACCGAATGTTGGGACTCGTGAAAATACCAACGACGACGAAAATCCTATGGTGAAATGAAGGTCGTCGATCGGTCGAGAGTAAATTGACGAGAATCTAAATCGTCAATGCTAATTACATCTTCGTCGGAGATAGAACATTGGTTAATATAAGTGATGGTCCAAGAGGGATGACGATGATAAAGGTCATGAGAAAGAACGAGAATCGTTGATCGATGTAGATGCTAGATGGAAACCCAATCATAGATCACCGTATGTTCTGTTCAAGTGAGGAACGAGAACGATGACGTCGTAATGACGTGGTATGTCAGCATCGCAACCAACATGTCTACGAGATCGCCACATTTCGACCATTGATTGGTTGAGGGGATATGAATAGTCTCGTTGGGCATGGAGACCCTTGGGGCTTCACTTAAAATATTGACCGTTGGGTTTAGAGGGGATAGATCTTTTCATTCATCACTATAGAAATAGTATAAATTTTTTTAATTATAATTACAAAGTCAAAATAAAGCAAGGAACATGTGTTCCCAACACTAATCATCTATGGTCCAATTTTGGTAAAACACTAACCATATATGGGCCAATTGTAGTAGAATCTTTATCTATATGAACCGAAGCCCCAAAAAAGAGCATTTGGGGCGAGCCCTATATCGCAAGTGTTAGTTGTTGAGTCACTACTATACCGAAACGTTACAATACCAATGGTATTAAATATCCAATGCTCAACTCACGACCATTTACTGCTTTCCTTGTTGTGAAGTCATTCTAAACAAAACTTTAATCCACTTCATATGACAATATTTAAAATTAAAAAAAAAATGACAATTTCATATCCAAATAGGGATTACTATTTTCACCCAATCATAAAATATCCAAACATGGATAAATTGTCATTTTACTATTTTCACCCAATCATAAAATATAATTAATAAATATTAAATATCTAAAAAAATATTTTCAAAATATTAAATTCAATACATAAAATTATAAACCATTTAAAAATATTATATAATTTTTTTATTATAATTACAAAGTCAAAATAATTTGACCCAAATAAATCACTATATTTCCTGCTTTGCGCATGGACTAAAAAAAAATAAAAAATCAAAAAGATTTATATGAGTAAATATAATAAGGTTTTTTGCATTGATCTTTACAACAATCCAGGACTTCCAAAATCCTTCTACATAGACAAAGAGTTATGATCTTATAAAAAAAACAGTGAACTTCCTCCTATCACTGTAAAAACTACAAGATTCCATATCATAATACAACCAATCATATAACAAAATTGTTTTAGTATTATAAGTCAAAATAAACAACATCTCAAGATCTTCCTTGCATCAATGCTCTAATGATTTACTCCTAATATTTCAAAAAATTTTGTTTGACCTTCCGTAACATTTGCACAAAAAATACCATATTCTTCCAGTCGTAAAGCATCCTTTGAAAGTTGATCAACACCCTGGTTGTACTCTCTGCAAATATGTTTATCTTCAAGCTGAAGAAAACTCCCACTCATAAGCCTAATCTTTTCCATCCAAGACTGCAAAGAGATTACCTGTAAGTTACCATCATTAGCAAACCAATCGATAACAATATTTAAATCACCAACCAGATATAGTCTTGTAATCTTTTTATTTCTTGCAAAAAAAGAAAACAGCATAAAGCAAGGAGTTCTCCCCTTGTATTGGTACCCCTACCAAAATGCATTTTTAATATGTAGCTACCCAATAATGGACACTTTAAAAGATCACCCGCCCCACATTTTAAAACTTTATCTTGTGAAGCTCCATCAAAAAACCCATAGCTAAATTCCAATCCAGAAAGGTTGGTCTATCCAATCCAGAAAGATTCACGATTTTTTCTTACGTAGAAGAAAATCCTTGCAAAGGCAGTAAAGAACACGTCTCAGGTTCAAAGAACAACCGTCGCGGCCATAAGATTTGTCCTATGAATAGATCTAAGGTGGAAACCCAGTTTAGAAGGGACGAAGAGAGCGCGGAAAAGGAAAAATAATTTCAGCCATTAGATCTTGCGCAGAGGACCGACAGCCATTGGATCAGCGAGAAAGTGCACGAGGTTTAGTCCTCTTGAGCACACAGGAGAAATTCGACTTGCGAAGTCATGAAATCATCTAGACCATCCATTAAGAGACACGTGGCGAGATCTTGACATTTCGCTGATTCACAAGGTGTAAAGGTCAGAAGACTTCCGTGAGAATTTGCGAATCACGAAATCATGAGTTATTCTGGACCGTTGGATTGAAATAGATCGTGAGCCGTTGATCTGATCCAATCGCAAAATTGGGGATTAGGTGTTGGACGAGTGACTGAGACTACTCTCCAAAACTCCGATACGCGAAATCCTGACATCACAAATTGCGAAATCCCAAGAGGATTGTTAGTCGTCCATCTCAGAGGACAAGTGGCAGCAGATCCAAGTGAAATCATTTTGGCATTTCAGAGTTTGGGATATCGGAGGTCTTGTTGACGAAAGGTCACGACACTCCATGGAGAAAGTCCCGAAATCCTAAAAATATCACAGCCGTCCATTTGTTTGAACACGTGGCGGAGATCGAGGAAACCATCAGCATCTCGTCTACCAAGGTTTCAACTTGACAAAGGATTTGGAGTCGCAAGTCGCGAAATCGTGAAACGACGAGGACCGTCCATCTTAAGGGGACACGTGGCAACAAGATAGGTCTTCAGGGAAAGTCCCAAAAGGAAAGGGCCATCGGCATTTTGGTAAATCGGAGATCAGGGAATCAAGGAGTTAGAAGAGCTCGCTAATAGGGTTTGCGAAGTCGCGAAACCCAAAATCGTGAAATCCTGAAAGGATCTAGACCGTCAGATCACAGAAAGATATGGACCGTTGAAATTGTCCAAAGGTGAAATTTTGGCATTTTGCATACCAGGAGTCTGAAGGACCCAGGATCGTCGCAGCAAAACTGTCGAAGTCCCGAAACACGAAATCCCGCAAAGGTGTGTGAATAAGCGCCAGGATACTTCGGATTTCGGCGATTTGAGGGACAAAGAACCGACAAAGGCATCACTATTCTCTGATTCGTGAAAATCCAGCAGCGCTTTAACCTTTAGGCGTGTGGTCACATTGTTCAGAGAGAAAGGGCCAATCTAAGGTCGTTAATCCCTCTTCGGCGTTTCAGTGATCAAAGGTTGGAGTGACAAGAGATCGGAGGACTCGTATAACGAAGTCTCGAAGACAGAATCGCAAAGCCAAAAATCGTGAAGTCGAAACTCATGAAATTTTGAATCGTAGATTTCTGAAGCCACTGCAAATTACACGCAGGAGACAGGTAAGTAAGATTTTTTTTCTTTTTTTCCTGTTTTGCTGAATTCTTTAAAAGATGGTGACGTCTAGCAATTTAGAACCAACTCAGGGTCCGATTCTTCTTGGAAATAACTATGAGTTCTAGTCTCTTCGGATGAGATCCTTATTGCCAGAACAAGTGTTGGGATCCAGTGGATCATGGATATGTGGAACCAGATCCAACAGACCTGTCCGCCATGACTAATCAGCAGAAAATTGCTCAAGCAACGCAGAGAAACAGAGAAAATAAAGCTAAATTTTGGATTCAAAATTCTATGGATGACTCGATTTTCTCAAAAATCACAAGCACTGGTACTTCAAAATAGGCCTGGGACATCCTTAAATCTTCCTACCAAGGAAATGATAGGGTCAAAACAGTTAAACTGCAGACCTTGAGGACGCAATTCGAGACTCTAAGGATGTCAGAGTCCGAAAATGTGGATCAATTCATGACCAGAGTCATGGGTATCATGAACCAGATCATATTGACTGGTGAAACCATCACTAATCAACGCATTGTTGAGAAAATCCTCAGAAGTTTACCAAATAAATTTGAAATGGTTGTAACAACAATCCTTGAATCCAAGGATATGTCATGTTTTTCAACAGATGAACTAATTGGTTCTCTGGTGACACATGAGACCAGACTGCATCTCAGAGATGAGTCAATCATCAATTCTTTCAAAATTCAATTCTCCTTTAGTAGAGGGAGAGGCAGAGGGAAAGGCAGAGATCACCAAGGAAGAGGGAGCAGTCATAGAAATCCTCATTCCAGTGGAGGACACAGACAACAACAACAAAATCAACATCAGAATTTCCAACCTCAAAGAGGTAGAGGGAGAATATCAAATGACAAATCAAGCATACAATGCTATTACTGCAAGAAGTATGGGCACTATGCATCTAAATGTAGGAAGAATCAAGTAGATCAGCTCTCAGGCAGAGCACATGTGTCAAATCACACGGGAGAAACCTCAGGAGGTATGTTTCTCTCATGCCACAAGACTGAAGAACAACCTAAAGATCTCTGGTTGTTGGACAATGGATGCAGCAATCACATGACAGGTAACAAAGATTTACTTTCATGCATTGATTCTTCAATCTCATCTAATATTACACTTGGAAATGATTACTTAGTCAAATTTCAAGGAAAATGAATTGTTTCTATTCTTACTAAACAGAATGTAAAGAAAGACATAAACAATGTCTATCGTGTTCCAGATCTGAAACATAATTTGCTAAGTGTAGGATAGCTCATTGAACATGGATATAAGTTACTTTTTGAGGGAGCATCTTGCAAGATATATGACAAAATCCCAAGCAGAAAATTGATTTCTGAAATACATATGACTCAGAATAGGATGTTTCCCCTTACACTCAGAACTGCAAATATGATTCAACCATATGCACAGAGTGCATCTACCCTGAATGAAACAATGGTTTGGCATACAAGATTTGGACATATACCATTTCAGAGTCTAAGTCTTCTTCAGAAGAACTCCATGGTCAAAGGTCTTCCTATCTTTAAAGAGCAAATTCCCCCATGTGAGTCTTGCATACTTGGAAAACATAAGAGAACTAGTTTTCCACAGTCTTCCAATCAAGCCAAACAACATCTTGAACTTGTTCACACTGAACTATGTGGACCAATGAAAACAGATTCCATAGGTGGCAGCTTTTATTTTCTAACGTTTATTGATGATTTCAGCAGAAAAATATGGATCTATTTTCTCAGACACAAATCTGAAACTTTTGCAAAATTCAAAGAATTCAAGGCAGAAGCTGAAAAACACAGTGGAAAATATATCAAAGCACTTAGGTCATATGGAGGAGAAGAATACAACTCCATAGAATTTGCAAATTTCTATAAATCACAAGGCATTATCATGCAAACAACAACTAGGTATACTCCGCAACAGAATGGAGTGGCTGAAAGAAAAAATCAGACAATAATGAATATGGCAAGAACACTTCTCAAAGAGAAAAGTTTGTCAAATAATTTTTGGGCTGAAGCAGTAGCATGCTCAGTTTATCTCCTAAATAGATCTCCAACCACAAGTCTAAAGATGAAAATCCCTCAAGAAGCATGGAGTGGGACAAAGCTCAATGTTGTGTATCTAAGGACATTCGGATGCATAGCATACGTTCACATACCTTCCGAATTAAGGAAGAAACTTGATGACCAAAGCGAGAAATGTATTTTCACTGGATATAGTGAAACATCTAAAGCTTATAGTCTTTACAATCCAATCTCCAAGAAACTAATTCTCGGCAGAGATGTAAAATTTCTGGAAAATCAATTCTGGAATGATTCAGAAAATCAACAAATGGACAGTCAAAATCCATTGTTGTCAAGTTCTAAAAATGCAGAAAATTCAGGACAGCAAGTACCTCAAACTATTCTTCCAAGATTACAGGTACAAAGACAACCTGAACACTCACAGGATAACTCAACTTTCATTAGAGACGCATTCTCTGAACCTCAAAATCAGAGAACTCGAAGTTTGAGAGAAATCCATCAGCAGTTGGATGACTATGAACAGTACAACCTTTTTGCTTTAATGTCATGTCAACCTACATCTTTTAAGGAAGCAGCTAAGGAGCCACATTGAGTTCAAGCCATGAACCAAGAAATTGACTCCATTGAGAAGAACAAGACATGGGATCTTGTTGATTTGCCAATTCACAAGAAGAGTATTGGTGTCAAGTGGGTTTACAAAACTAAACTCAATGAAAAAGGGAAGATTGAAAAACACAAGGCAAGACTTGTTGCCAAAGGATTCTCACAACAACATGGTACTGATTATGGTGAAACTTTTGCTCCAGTAGCAAGATTAGACACTGTAAGGACTCTATTGGCCATAGCAGCCCAACACAAATGGCAAGTATACCAGATGGATGTCAAGTCAACATTCCTGAATGGTTTCTTAGAACAAGAAGTTTATGTTGATCAGCCACCTGGATTTCATGTCCAAGAGCAGCTAGCCAAAGTATATCGGTTGAAGAAAGCCTTGTATGGCTTAAAGCAAGATCCAAGAGCTTGGTACAGTAGAATTGACACTTACCTGATCCAAAGTGGTTTCAGCAGAAGTCAAAATGAGCCAACTCTTTACACCAAAATAGATCAGCACGGTAAAATCTTGATTTTATGTTTATATGTTGATGACATGATCTATACTGGAAATCTTGAGTTAACAGATTTTAAACATGCCATGCAATCTGAGTTTGAGATGACAGATCTTGGCATAATGAAATATTTTTTAGGGATTGAGGTTCATCAATCAGCCAAA
>ML817337.1:140113-158490 GCA_009831015.1 Picea engelmannii
CCAAATGGATCTTTTATATTAAATTGCTCAAAGTGCTTAAAAACAAGTCTTACAGTGCTCAAATCAACAAAATGACTGCTCCAATGGCTTCGCAGCATGCCAAAACCCCTGTCTAGGCTCTGACGGCTCCTGAAACGGTCGAAGAATGTAGAAGATAGCCTCCTTTGAAGTTCTCCCCTTCAACTATGCTGTCTCTGGTTCTACACTTTGCACTCTTGCACACATTGCTCTGGAACACGCTCCAAACGCGTGTTATAACCTGGCACCGGGCGCAACCACGCCAACGGTGCAAACCATAGGACGGTTAGGGCGCCTCCAGCCCCCAACCGCCTCGACATTTGGTCATATGCCCATACAACCATAGGCTGGGCGCAAAAGTTGTTGGCACGTTCCAAAACCGTGCCAACCGCGCAAAACTAACCCACGCGCATTAACAATGTATTACATATTAAACCCCACGCAATATATTACGGGTCGCGGGTTCAAAACCACGCGCCGACCCCATATGTATTGTAATAATCGCGCACATTTTTAATACACAGCCATATAACTATATGGTATACAAAACATTGCAATATATTGCAATGTAAACGCGCCAACAGCCAAATACATTGGTCATATATACATTTCCATATATCCACGGGTCGGGGCTAAGCCCCGGCCCGACCCCCCATTCCAATATACAATATTGCAAATTCAAATATAATATTCCCCGCCTTTGTAACAAGGAACAAACAATGGAGAGTTGGCTAGCGGAGTTTCTATAGGGCTTTACATGTGGGGGAGGTCCGGGGGTCGAACCCCGCGGACTCCCAAATTATTTTACATATATATAAATACATGAACCAGTTATAAAGGGACACGTGGCACCAACGGATTGGGCCACGTGTCCATTCATTATTCGCTATAAATGACACGTGTCATCATTCCATTGGGCAACCAATATCCAACCAGCAATCGCCACGTCATCCCTCTGCCATGTCAGCAAAAGGTACGGCCCTCCACGTGGCCGTACGGACTATACGGACAAGTACAGTCAGCATCCAATTTTGACCTGTTTGACTTGGCGGTCAAATCGCGATATCTCCTCCATACGGAATCCATTCGCGAAAATAAATATACTGCCGGAATCAAGAAAACGAGACGGACACAATGGCACTGTTTTCGTCTCAATCCGAGCACTTTGAAAATTGAGCAAATTTTGATCCCCTGCTCACCGACCAACCACAAACCAATAATTCAACAGATCATAGTATCCTTCTCACCACATAAGAGGAAATCCTATTACAAGATTTCAGCCCCTAATACACTATACCGTTTGATTCCCCTCCCACCAGCTTTCAGTCCCCCCCATTACCATTCGGGAAACCTCTAATGATTCCTCATCCTAACACTAAAGAAACCACTTGAATTCCTCTCCCACCACTATGTTGGAATGTGCATAACCCACATTCTCGAGCCTCCCACAAATACCACCTTGTTGACGACCTTGCACTATCACCCATTTCCATGTGATTACTTGAGGTTATCTAGATATTCCAATCCCAAAGAAATGATTTTCTTTCATAGTTTGGGGAAATAGACCTTGGAGACACTCGTCTAATCACTTTCAACTTACACAAAGTCGATCCACATCTTCCATCACTAGTTTCCTTCCAAATTCCTATGAGGATTGGAAACATCACCATTCATCATTGCATCATCAAAATGTTCCTATAGAATTAGGGGAGGACAATCCTCATTGACATTGAAGTTATAGATTATGAATTGGATTACAATATCCTTTTTTAATGAAGCTACATGTACGCCATGCAAGCAATAGCATATTATGTATGTCTCACCACGATATTCCCTCACAATGGGAAGATTGTCACTATTGACCAATTGACCCATTATGAGCCTAATCAGTCAAGGCACATTGATAACATCCTTCCACTTATCTGCTCAAGTGCTGACCTTTTACCAATGGTAGATGTCAAACAAAGGATCTTTCACAACTCATCATTAATTGGTTCATACCAAAGATACACTCCTCCCACCCCCAAGCGTATACCATGTCTTCATCGTTACCTTAGATAGAAGAGACATTCCCGATAACCCTCCCCTAGAGGAATCATAGAACCCAACCCCTGTCCCTACACAAAAAAATATTCCCGAGGAACCCCCCTTACAATATTCCCAAGAGGAATTATCCAAAAACCCACCCACGATGGTTCAAATCCATATTGGGAAAATAGTCCCACATGCCATTACCCAAATACCCTTCTTTTACCCCCCCCTAAAGAGTAACATCATACTAGGTTGTTGCTACCCTCACGTTACCAAATATGGTGATATCCATCCCTGTATTGTATCTTGAACCAACAACTATGGTATGAGGCTTATCTCTCCCACCTTAGCCCATGATTTCAAGTCCACAACTAGTGGCTCAACCACCCACTCACCCAACCGGTCACATAGTTGGGTGCAATACTACCACTACAAGAAACCCATATACTTGCAAAGGGGGAAATGACATCAACCAACGAGGCACCAAGAGGAAGAAAGAATCCACACTCCCCTCCCCACCATGCATCCAACCCCCATGTGCCCTTTTCCCTACCGTTGGACACCCAACCCACCTTTGCCCTACATTTTTTGAATTACACAATCTCATTCAACTTCCCAAAGAAGCACCTCTACTATGTACCCCCACAGTGCCACCTACCCTAGCATAATACTCTTCCATGAAGATGAAGGGCTTGTGTACCAACCATGCGTGCGCCCTATGTGGGAATATGGTCATTACACAAATCATTTCCTGACTATCCCTACATTTCAGAAGACTCCTACATAAGTAATACAAACACCACTACTAGAGCCCTCCAAGCTACCTGTTGGGTTACGAGAAAGGTATAAATATCTTCCTTTTTCCCATAGTTCATGATATGATTTTGATTGACTCTTCAGATAGTTAGGGATAAATAGGAAAGAACATGATTAATATGTCTATTAGGGTTGTTATTGAAGTTTTATTAAATAGATTCTAAATTATGATTGGAATGGTTTGATTTTGTTGTAGAATTGGATAAATAACTGTCAAAGATAACCAAAGAGATCTTGGCTATGCGCAAGTTGTTGGAGGTTGAATACTTTTTAGGCGCAAAGCAGTTTTGAAGATAATGCATTTTCTATATTGTAACTTTATAATAGTAAAGCAATCCTGAGGATCTTTCGATCCTCGGGATAGCTTGATTTACCCACATTATTGTAATATATAAGAGGGTAATAGATCCAGGAAAAAGGAGAAAAAACACATTCAATTATTTAGATTTAGAATTGCTCTATGCAAGCAATTTTTGTAAATGTTTCACCAGCTATGGAATCAATGAAATTTTTTAGTGTTTCTACCATTTCTGTGTTCTGAGTTTCTCGTAGTAGTACTTCTGAAGACCGAGGGCCCAATCTGAAGGAGCTACTGTCTCGTTCTGTAATTGTATTAGTTCGAAGTTCGATTTCTATTTTTTTATTCAGATCTCTTTTACAATAGCCAAGGATAAATGCATAAGTGTGTTAATGATTTTATGATTGTTTTCATATAGAAGATAGACATTTCCCTAGAATATTAATGATTTTCGTTACAATTTCCATTTCTGAAGTTGTTTCTTGATAGTTCCTCACATTTTCATCCCCGTTGTTCCTTTTCCTTAGATTTACGAATGTTGTTCCTTTCGGTTAAAGTTACAATAGTTGTTCCTTTCGATAAAAGTTACATTACCTGTCGCTTCCAACTAGATTACAATTGTTGTTTCTTTTTGTAGATAGAGTAATTCGTTATTTCCTTTCCAGTAATCAGAATTCATAATTGATAGTTAATTCTGCAAGTCCTTACTTAGATTCAATTACTGCTTTTTAGTTAAGAGAATTCAATAGATTGATTAGTTCCTTTCCACTTTATATCATCTTAGTAATCAGATTTCAATTCCATTAGTTCTTAGAATCTTTGGTGAACGTTTGAGGAACTTGATTTTTGATGAACTTAGATTTGGTTTAGCTACACGATTTTAGGCTACCTGCATAGACTTTGCTGATATTCTTGAGATAAAAGACGAATCTTCGGGTTGATAAATTAATGTTAAACTAAGGTTGTTTTTAGGACATCTTTAGAAACCAACATTTTGGCGCCATTGCTGAGGATAATGTCAAAGGTAGCATAGGTTGTGTCTCTGGAGGACCAGGTATTGAAGATGGAAGGTAATAACCTACACAGGTAATAAGTAAACTGCTTATGCCAACGCTTACCTCCAATTGACACTTAAGAGGCTTTGTAGGTGTTTTCTTTTGTTGAAATTTATTTTGTTGTTATGTGAAGTGTGTATGACTAGAAAGACGGATCTTGAAAAACCAAAACCCCCACCAAAAATTACCAAAACCGAGGGTTCGGTGATCCCTGGAAGAAGCACTTTCATAGATGAAATCATAAAAAAGGGTGAATCTCAAGATTCGGTTGGACCTAGGAAAGGACCCACCCAAATCCCTCAGGCAGTAGTTTCACCAACTATGGCCCACACTGAGATTCATAAAAAAATTGAAGGGACTGAGCAGAGGTTTTAGAATACAGATCTCCCACTGCTCAACCCCTTAGAAGAGGGAAGCTCTAATAATCTGGAGGAGGGAATAGGAGAAACTGGTGGGGTTGCAAAGGAAGACCCACCATCACCACCTAACCCTGAGTCTCTTGGGAAAGAAGAAGGCATATCCAAAATCCCAGACAAAGGGAGTGTAATCAAATTCCTTGGAGGACCAAATAATCAAATATTTCAAAAAGATAGAGGCCAAGAAGTGTTGTAGTTCACCAATACCTTCCATAC
Source organism: Picea engelmannii (assembly GCA_009831015.1). Classification (NCBI taxonomy): domain Eukaryota; kingdom Viridiplantae; phylum Streptophyta; class Pinopsida; order Pinales; family Pinaceae; genus Picea; species Picea engelmannii. The sequence continues at coordinate 144,964 of ML817337.1, forward strand.
CTTGTGCACCAAGTTGGGTATCAAAGACTCTGAGTGGCATCTGGTTCTAAAATACCACGGGGCTCTACACAGATACATCCAAACTGAAATGGATTTTTTGGACATGTCATCATTGGGTGTTGCTTATCAATATGCTATTAAAATCGAGTAGAAATTTAAGCACCAAAAAAAGTGGGTAACCAGCCTTTAGAAAACTAGCCCAAGCCACAAGAAAAAAAGGGTAACAAAAAGATGAATAAGGACACTGGAAAATGGTGTGATTTCCAAAAAATCTCCCGAGGAAACATTGATGAATGTCGCTCAAAATAGTCATTGGTGGCCAAGATCAAAGAAAAGGAGTTGAACCCTGATTCAGAATCTGATTCAGAAAACACTGGTAGAAGATAGATCATCGACGTAGACCCCATTGCTATTGTCGCAACTGCAGTAATTCAACTAGAAGAACCAACAGATCCTAAAGAGGTGGACAACCTTTTTCATTCACAAATGTGAGTGAAGGGGACTGCGCTGCATTTTATTATTGATAGTGGAAGCCAAAAGAACCTCATCTCAACATAGGTCGTCAAACAATTGGAATTGTCAACAACACCACACCCAAAACCATACAACATCGTGTGGCTTCGCCAGGGATGAGATATTCATGTCATCCAACATCATTGATTGTCATACGACATCCATCCCTTCAAGTATGAGGTATTATGTGATGTTTCCCCGCTGTATGTGTAGGATTTTCTCTTGAACCATCCATATATGTGGAAGTGCCATGCTATTTATGAGTCTCGACACCGTAGTGTCATTGTTACTATGGGGGGTCATCTATACATGATAAAATAGGTAGTTTTGACTACTATCCCACCTAAATAGTTCTGCAAGATAATATCTCATACTACAATATTCAACTTCTTCACAATTTGTTCAAAAGGTGAACAGAAGGACACTACAACCACTGCAGCCTCGGTCCAAGCACTTTTTATCAAACATAAGTAGGTCATAAATATTGTAGCAAAGCATAAAGATTCCTTCTTCACACAGGCATCTCATATATCCAGATTGGTTAAAAATTTCCAACCCTTCCAGCCACAGGTTCATGACAACCTTCAACAAGCTAAGCAACGCAACTTCTCCAACAAGGAAAGCAACTCATCAAAATGCAAATTCAATAAACGCTTTCCCCTCTCCCCCGGGTACTCAACACAATGGAGACCATTACTTCCTAAGGAGGTAGGATTTATCCAGGTGGATATCGGTGGCCACCCACCTATTCCAACAGGCTCAAAACAGTCTTTTGACAACTTATTATTTTTAGCATATTTTCGGTTCCTAAACATCTGGGGCCATTTTGAGGGCCTAAATGAAGATTTTTTAGGATCGATCACCTCAATAAAAACCAAAGGCTTTGATCGCACCCCCAAAATTAATCTCCTCAATGATGCCTTTCCAATGAGCTATCGTGCTCCCCAAACAGAGATCGTATGCCAAAGTTACGCCCCCGGGAAGTTGATACACCAAACTACCCAAAACGGGGTCCAAAAAACTATTCGCTTTTCATCTTCCATAGTTAGGGTTTTGGATTTTATTTATGTTAAAAATTCCTTTAGATCCTCATTGTAACCATATTATTCTGAATGTGAGTAGCCATCACATCTCTTCTCAGAGATAAGCTACCACCATTCTAGTGAGTCTTTCACTTTATATTTCTACAGTTTTGTACATTTCGCCCATTAATATAAATTGTGTATTACTATATCTCTGTGTTTATGGTTGCATCTCTGATATATTTTTGTTATATGATTGGATATCCGATATATCTCTGTACATTTCTTTATTATATCTCTACTCTCATTTCATGCCAAAAATATTCCAGGTCATATCGTTTCTTACACCCCGAGATTGACCCCATGTGTTCCTTCTGATAGAAGAAAGAGGATAGGTCGAGAACCTTCCCAATAAATTACGTGCAAGAGACACAAAAGGAGAGAGCGGGGGATTCTAATCATTTGGAGTAGAAGAACTCAGATTATGGGTCAAAGAGAAAGACCTGTAGAAAATGAATGCTACAAGAAAATGTAGGGAGTGAGTGCAGAGAATTCCTTGGTAGTATCATGTCTTTGCATGTGGGTGGCTTTCTATCAAAGTGATAGATCATGCAAAGCCTATGGTTGGGTGGAAAGGCATACATCCATATACACATGCATATACAACACCCATGGATGGATATTATACATCATGTTGTTTCCGATGGTATGTGGCACGTCATGTGGATCCTCATGGTTGAGGAGAAATGAATTTTTGAAGATGACAAAGTGAATTGGAGAAGGAAGTACATGTAGGCCCTGAAGATAATTAAAGAAAAGAATTACAAAATAAGAAAGTGTCAGGTCATCCCTAATTTTAAAAGGAAGTGAAATAAATGGTACAAATACACATAATTATACATTTATTTTGATACAAGTTGAATTTCAGAGGAAATCATAAGCAAAGAAGGCCAACTTTCAAGGGAGGATGAAGTCTTTTGGTGATGTGTTCTAAGATATGTTATTTTCAGGTCATCTTACCATTTTTTCTATAACATTTTTTGTAGAATGATTCAGATGGTGAAATTTCTATGGTAGTGAGAAGACATATCAAGGTAGGTTTGGTAAAAATTTCAGCTCTTGATTCGCTATAATTATGGAGATACACTCTGTGGAAGATAGGGTTTGTGACCAATCCTGAAGCTAGTCAATAAATAGGTGTTTTGGGTAAAAAAGTCATAACTTCTTCATAGAAATTCCAAATGATGTGGGATAAATTTCATTGGAAACAGTACAGACTTTAGTTTGTTGTGTGCGAGTTTCATAATGGGATGTTAAATATTGAGCGCGGGGGATTATGTGCAAGATCACTCTCCTGAATAGACCAGAATTGAATAAAGTCTACCATTCTTTCTATAACTTCTTTTTGAGGAGGATTAAAGGAGTGAAACTTGGAGGAGTTTAAGAGAATACATTGAGTAATGTTATCTATAGGATCAGAGTACTCCAAGAATTGAAGAATTGTAGAAATTGAAGAAGTCTCAGGAAGCATTATCAGCTTCTATGTGATGATTGGTCGATTGTGATGATTTAATGTAAAGTTTTATTATCTCTCATATATTATTGGGTGGAAGGAAGGGTCAAGGACGGAGAGTTCAAATCTCTCTTGATATTGGAGGACTGTATCTTCCTCTTGGAGGTTTATCCCTCCCTTTACATTTGGAAGTTGTAGCTACCTTTGGAAGTCATTACTTCCCTTGAACAATAACTATTGATTATTTGTCATATATTGTGCATGGTGTAACTCTTATACTATTGTTAATTTCTCATTAGATATAATTGAATGGTTTAAGTATAAGTTGAAAAAGTTTTTAAATTGTACTTGATACTGATTCACCCCCCTCTTAGTATCAACAATTGGTATCAGAGTGGGTTACCTTCAGTACAGATTAACCACTGGAAGGAAGATCCTATGCAGAAATGGAAGGCAACATTCCAAATGGGATTCCACCATTTTATGGAAGCAATTTTGAATACTGGAAAAATAGAATGGAAACTTACTTGAAATCTCTTGGGCAAGATGTTTGGTTCTCAGTTTCTTTAGGATAAAATTCTTTGAAGAAACCAAAGACTGCAGCTCAGAAGGAAGCAAAAAGGAACAACAAACTGGCAATAGATACCATCCTGGATGGATTGACAGATTCAGTGAAATCCAAGGTGGGATCATGTGCATTAGCAAAAGATCTTTGGGACAAGCTACAAGAACTTTATGCAAGGGAAGAAGCAGAAGAAGAAGAAGAAGTTGAATAAGATTACAACATCTCAGATTTCAAAGAAGAAAATAGAGGTCAGTTCTTTTGCTTTAATTGTGAAGGAGTAGGAAATGTTGAATTTGAATGTCCTCATCCAAGGATTGAAAGAGATTACAATGAAGAAGAAGAAAATCATGAAGTAGAAATGATTCAACAAGAAGATGAGAATCTTAAAAAATTGAAGCATGTTGAGATTGAAAATAGCAAGCTCAAAGACACGCATAGAAAACTAAGAAGTGAATTGGGTAGTTATAAAAAAACACTTGTAAGCTTAAAGAAACAATTAGAAGACTTTTAGAAACTAAGAGAAGAAACCATTTCCCTGAAATCTCTACTCGAAGAAGCAAGAAGAATAGCAGAAGTAAAGCAGGTCCAAATGATAAAGAAAGAAGAAGATTGTGAGAAACTTGAACAAGAAGTTGTCTCATTAAGGAAGAGCTTAAGAAACTCTCAAGTGCCAAAATAATTAACACATCTTGGATGCACGGGTGAAACTTCATACAAAGAAGATGAAAATACCAACAAGAAGGTTGAAGAAAGAGCTACACAGTTAGTTGATGAGAAGTGGACCCGAATACCAGAAAGAAGGAATGACTACAAAGAGATGAATATCCAAGAAGACCTCCTACCTTCAGGAATCAAAGAAGATTCAATCAGTATGAAGGAAACTACAGATGAGTAGATCATGAACCCAGATGGACTACATCACAAAGAAGGTCACTTACTCCCAGGTATCAAAATTTCTTTCTTGGTCATTGTTATACTTGCAAACATTTTGGACATAAGGCAATTAATTGCAGAATCAATGAAAGGAACAAATACTCAAGAAACATGAATGGTGTAAACAAAAGATATGGAAATAATCATGGATTTGTCAACATAAGTTATAATTCATTTTACCCATTGATGGAAAAAAATAGTGTATGCTACAAATGCAATTATCCTGGTCACAAAGCACGAGATTGTAGATATATGAATGAATATGTCCCTATGCCAACCACAGTATGGAGAAGGAAAGAGATTCCAAACAATGAAGATTGTCGAATAGCATTAACTGCTGAGGAATTTAAAGAAGAAGTTGAATGGTACATAGAGAGTGGATGTTCTTCAAACATCACTGGGGATCAAGACAAATTCATCAGCTTGAAGAGAAATGGTGGCAATGTTGCATTTGGAGATGACTCATCTTCCAAAATACTTGGAGAAGGTTTAGTAGAGCTTGGAAGAAAAAATTTAAAAGAAAAGAATGTTCTATTGGTTGAAGACTTGAATCATAATCTACTCAGTGTTAGTAAAATGTATGATCAAGGATACACTCTTACATTTGACTCCCAAAAATGTAAAGTCAGATAAAATAACTCAGGAAGATTGGTTGCAACGGCAACAAGAAGACAAAACAACATATACATCCTAGACATGAGGAATATAGAGGAGACAAAAGCCACACAAAAGGATTATAAGGAAGAAAAAGTCCCAAAGACCAAAAATAAGGATGAAGTATTATTGAGTGCCACATGTTCAGGGGGAGCAACCCCAAAGAAGAGAGTTACATATTTCCATTAAACTCAGAGGGAAAAGACCTAACGTTTTCCATTGATGTCAAAGGGGGAGAGAAATTGGGATCATGATGATAGGGGGAGCATGAGTGTTGCCATCAATGACAAAAGGGGAGATTGTTGGAAGATTGGTTGTTTTCATTGATGGCAACCCTAGTCATGGGTTTTGGACCGCAAGATTGATGAAGGTATTTGGAAATGAAAGACAATGCACATACATATACAACACCCATGGATGGATAGTATACATCATTTTGTTTCCGGTGGTATGTGGCACTTCACATGGATCCTCATGGTTGAGGGGAAATGAATTTTTGAAGATGACAAAGTGAATTGAAGAAGTACATGTAGGCCCTGAAGATAATTAAAGAAAAGAATTACAAAATAAGAAAGTGTCAGGTCGGCCCTAATTTTAAAAGGAAGCAAAATAAATGGTATAAATACACATCATTAATGATTCATTTTGATACAAGTTTAATTTCATAGGAAATCAGAAGTAAATAAGGCCGGATTTCAAGGGAGGATGAAGTCTTTTGGTGATGTGTTCTATGGTATGTTATTTTCAGGTCATCTTACCATTTTTTATATAACTTTTTTTATAGAACGATTCAGATGGTGAAATCGATGTGGTATTGAGAAGACATATCAAGGTAATTGTGATAAAAATTTCAGCTCTTGATTCACTATAATTATGGAGATACACTCTGTGGAAGATAGGGCTTGTGACCAGTCCTGAAGCTAGTCAATAAACATGTGTTCTAGGTAAAAAAGTCATCACTTCTTCATAGAGAATAGAACTGATGTGGGAAAAATTTCATTTGAAATATTACGGACTTTAGTTTCTTATGTGCGAGTTTCATAATCAGATGTTAAATATTGAGCGCGGGTTATTCTGTGCGAGTTCACTCTCCTAAATAGACCAGAATTGAATAAAGTCTACCATTCTTTCTATAACTTCTTTTTGAGGAGGATTCAAGGAGTGAAAATTGGAGGAGTTTTAGAGAATACATTGAGTAATGTTATCTATAGGATCAAATTACTCCAAGAATGGAAGAATTGCAGAAATTGAAGAAGTCTTAGGAAGCATTATCAGGTTCTATGTGATGATTTAATGTAAAGTTTTATTATCTCTCATATATTCTTGGGTGGAAGGAAGGGGCAAGGATGGAGAGTTCAAATCTCTCTTGATATTGGATGATTGTATCTTCCTCTTGGAGGTTTATCCCTCCCTTTACATTTGGAAGCTGTAGCTACCTTTAGAAGTCATTACTTCCCTTGAACAATAACTATTGATTATTTCTCATATATTGTGCATGGTGTATTGTGGTGTATTGGTGTAACTCTTATACTATTGTTAATTTCTCATTGGATATAATTGAATGGTTTAAGTATAAGATGAATTTTTTTTTAAATTGTACTTGATACTGATTCACCCCCCTCTCAGTATCAACATTCTCGGCATCGTATCTTAAATAATGACTCATTTATTTATTTCCATCTCACCAATGTCGCCTTGCATACTTAAATATTGGTGTAAAAGGTAACATTTGTATCCTTGAAATTGTCGGCCATATGTACTCCAGAGATGCTAGAGAGAGTCAGTCATTTGCTAAGGTGGTAGCTCTGCCACCCTGACTTTAATCTCCCATGGAAGGAAGAAGTTATACCTCTTTTAGCCCCATCTAGATCTGATCACTACACCACCTCTGTGCCTGAGCCATTGAGTCCCAGGGAGGAAAAAAATTTAAAATTAGCGGAGAAAAGATTGTTTCAGCTCTGCAGAGCCTGCCAAGTTGCCTCCCTTCCCTTGTTGGTGGACGTAGAATACATAATTGTTAAGTCCAAATTCAGACTGATAACCTACAAATCCCTACAGTTGAGACGAGGATGATCTTGGTTGTTGATCTTGTCGGGTGAATAAATCTCAACCCTTCATCTAAAGAGAAATCATCGTCGGGAATGACCGAATGCTAGGACTTGTGAAAAGATGAACGACAACGAAAATCCTATGGTGGAATGAAGGTTGTCGACCGGTCGAGAGTAAATTGATGAGAATCTAAATCATCAATGTTAATTACATCTTCGTCAGAGACAGAAAATTGGTTAATATAAGTGATGGTCCAAGAGGGCCGATGATGATAAAGGTCATGAAAAAGAACGAGAATCGTTGATTGATGTAGAGACTAGATGGAAACCCAGTGGTAGATTACCATAGTTTTTGTTCAAGTGAGAAAAGAGAGTGATAACGTTGTAACAACGTGGTATGTCAGCATCGCTGCCAACATGTCTAAGATATCACCACGTTTCAATTGTTGATTGGTCGAGGGGATATGAGTAGTCTCATTGGGCATGGAGAACCTTGGGGCTTCACTTAAAAATATTGACCATTGGATTTATAGGGGCTATACCTATCCATTCATCACTATAGAAATAATATACAATTTTATAATTATAATTAAAAAGTCAAAATAATTTGACGCAAATGAATCAATATATTCCTCCTTTGGGCATGGACTCATAAAATGAAGTTTTAAAAAACGTTTCAATCTTTCGTAAGCAATCTCCACACGATGTTAATTAAAAATAAAATAAAACTCCAAGCGAAGATATTAAAATGAAAACAAAGTGGACAAAACACACCAACAATCATTTCAACCGACCATTACTATACAATTATAATCCCATTTGTTTGTCCTTATTCATTTATTATTTTTCTCTCCTCTATTTATTTGTTTTCGACATATTCCAAATGACACAGATTATTCACTCCCCTGTTCCTGACCCTGACCAAAAATTTCAAAGGAAGAGAAATTGAAACATCGAACAGGGAGAGAAAAGTTAGTGAAATTGAAGGATTTTGAGGGACGATGGCTTTTTCAAAATTGAAAAACTTGGCAGTGAGAGCATCCTCTCTGATCAGCGAGTGCGTCTTATTACAATCTTATTGGAATTCGAGCACAAAATACTTCAGGCAAGTTCCGCAATTTCCTCTAAAAGATGAAGTTGCAGGGCAAAGAGAGTATTGTGAGGTCGTTCAGTTTTCCACTTCATCCAATGAATCACTTGCACCATCTTCCATTATCAACGTGAAAGGAGAAAAGAATAAGTACACCTCATACAACTTGATTGAATCATTGTATCATCTCACCGAGCATATCGATCCTTTCAAAATACCCAACATTAAAGAGACATATTCTCATTTATGCATGGGAGAGATCCTCGGAGACGTTTTTTATGAGTTACAGCGTATGAGGAAAATGGAGTTGAAGGAAATTTTCAATTACAACGTAGAAGACACAGAAGACGACGCTTCTTGTGACGCTAATCTTAAATAGTTTCTCGACCTCGTATCTTCAATCTCTTTATTTCCACCTCAATCAATAAGTAATCTTTTTGAATAGTGACTCGTTTATTTCCTTCCATCTCATCGATGTCTCCTTGCATACTTAAATATTGGTGTAACATGTAACATTTGTGTCTCTTAAATTGTAGACCATATGTACTCCAGAGAAACTAGAAAGGGTCAGTCATTTGCTAAGGTGGCAACACCACCACCCTGACTTCAATATTCCATGGAAGGAAGAAGTTATGTCGCTTCTAGCCCCATCTAGCCCTGATCACTACACCACCTCTATGCCTGATTCGTTGAGTCCCAGGGATGAAAATGATTTAAATTTAGCGGATCAAAGATTGTTTTATCTCTGCAGACCTTGCGAAGCCGCCTCCCTTCCCTTATTGGTGGACAGATAATGCATAGTTTTTCAACCTTCCATTGATTATTTAGTTTACAGAGCATTTTCCAGATTCAACCAACCACCTCAGAAGCCTGTTGTTTATGGGACTGTGCAAGATTACTTGAACGATTCGTTCCCCAGATTAATTGCAGCAATAGAAGAGGCCAAGAAGAAGGGCATTACAATGGGTGTGAAGCGTGTGTGTGGTGCTTACACTAAAGTAGAAAATAGAGTGGCGAAGTCATTGTCCATGGCTTCCCCAATACATTCTTCTTGTATGGAGACACCAAGCTATTACGACGACTGCGCATCATTCCTGTTGGAGAAAGTTGCTACTGGTGAAGAAACACTTCTACTCGCTACACACAATCTAGACTTAGGTAAGATCACTCTCTGCCCTTCGTTTTTATCATTTATAACAATAAATTTTGCATTGCTCGACTGATTCGTAATGGTGATGAGATATGATTAGTTAATACGACCATGGATAAATCTGAATAATTGGATATCGTGGAAAGTTAAGGAATGGTGCAGTTCACTCAATTGAAGGGCATGTCGGACTTTCTTCCACTGGGTATACAAAATGTTCATTTTCATACAACATCCAACCCTTCAAGGATGAGGTATTATGTGATGTTTCCCCATTGGATGTCTGGGATGTTCTCTTGGGCCAACCATATATGTGGAAGTGCCATTCTATTTATGAGTCTCGACCCCACAGTGTCATTGTTATTACGGGGGGTCATCTCTACATGATACTAGAGGTAGTTCCGACTACTATCTGACCTAAACAGTGCCGCAAGGTAGTATCTCATACAAAAAAATTTATCTTCTTCACAATATGTTCAAAAGGTGAACATAAGGACACTACAACAACTCCAGCCTTGGTCCAAGCACCTTCTATAAAAAATAAGTAGGTATAAAATATTGCAACAAAGCGTAAAGATTCCTTTTGAAAACAAGCATGTCATATAGTCATATTGGTTAAAAAGGTCCAACCCTTCTAGCCACAGGTTCGTGACAACCTTCAACAATCTAAGCAATGCAACTACTCCAGCAAGGAAATTAGCTCATCAAGATGCAAATTCAATAAATGCTTCCCCCTCTCCCCAAGGCACTCAACACAATGGAGACCATTACTTCCTGAGGGAGGATTGATCCAGGTGAATATCGGTGGTCACCCACCTATTAGAAAAATAGTCTTCTGACAACTTACTATTTTTAACATTTTTTTGGTTCCTAAACTTCCAAGGCCATTTTGAGGCCCTAAATGAAGACTTTTTGGGATCCATCACCTCAATAATAACAAAGGATTTTATTGAGACCCCAAAATGAATCTCCTCGATGATACCTTTCAAACGAGCTATCATGCTCCCCCAACAGAGATTGTATGCCAAAGTTACACCCCTGGGAAGTTGATACACCAAAATACGCAAAACGGGGTCCACAAAACTGTTGGCTTTTCATCTTACGGGATTAGGGTTTTGGATTTTATTTATGTTAAAAAAGCCTTTAGAGCCTCATTGTAACCATATTCTTACGAATGTGAGTATTCGTCACATCTCTTCTCATAGATAAGATGCCACCATTCTAGCGTGTCATTCACTTTATATTTCTACAGTTTTGTACATTTCGCTCATTAATATAAATTGTGTATTATTGTATCTTTGTGTTTATGGTTGCATCTCTGATATATTTCTGTTATATTATTGGATATCTGAGATATATTATACATTTATTTATTATATCTCTTATCTCATTTCGTGCCAAAAATAATCTGGATCATACTATTTCCTACATCCCGAGATTGACCCCATGGGTTCCTCTTATAGAAGAAAGAGTATAGGTCGAGAACCTTCCCAATAAATTACATGCAAGATACGAAAAAGGAGAGAGCGGGGGATTCTAATCATCTGGAGTAGAAGAACTCAGATTATGGGTCGAAGAGAAGCACCTGTAGAAAAAGAATTCTTCAAGAAAATGTAGGGAGTGAGTGCATAGAATTCCTTGTTGGTATCATGGCTTGGCATGGCAGTGGCCTGCTGTCAAAGTGATAGAGCACACTAATCCTATGGTTGGGTGGAAAGGAATACATCCACAGTCAGTTGGTTGGTCGCGTCTTGTAATAGATAAGTATACCTTACACTCTTTGTAAATGAATTAATATGATTGACTGGGTGCATGTATTTGTGTTTTAAAATGTCTATGCCGGGTTAATCATCTTGAATGATAGGAATACTTCATAATGAGTGGTCAGTGAAAGGGAATCGTGCATATAAATTAAGTAATGTCCAAGATGAATGGAATCATGTAATAATGGTAGGTTGAAGGCCAGAGGAGGTCGATGGACCTTTGTGTTATTCTCCCTCTTTTTTATGCGAATGGCTATGGGAGTCGGTTTCCCATCATGTGCCAAGTAGCGGGCTTAGTGCTTGCTACGAAAGGGGGGTCGAAACCCTGGTGAATACTTGGTAGAATTTTCGATTTGGTTAAGTCCAAATTCAGACTGATAACCTATATAAATACATTCAATTGAGACAAGGATGATCTTGGTTGTTGATCTGGTCGGGTGAATAAATCTCAGCCCTTCATTGAGAGAGAAATTGTCATCGGGAACGACCGAATGTTGGGACTTGTGAAAATACCAACGACGACGAAAATCCTATGGTGAAATCAAGGTCGTCGATCGATCGAGAGTAAATTGACGAGAATCTAAATCATCGATGCTAATTACATCTTCGTCATAGATATAACATTGGTTAATATAAGTGATGGTCCAAGAGGGCTGACGACGATAAAGGTCATGAGAAAGAACGAGAATCATTGATCGATGTAGATGCTAGATGGAAACCCAATCATAGATCACCATATGTTCTGTTCAAGTGAGGAAAGAGAACAATGACGTCGTAACAACGTGGTATGTCAGCATCACAACCAACATGTCTACGAGATCGCCATGTTTCGACCATTGATTGGTTGAGGGGATATGAATAGTCTCGTTAGGCATGGAGACCCTTGCGGCTTCACTTAAAATATTGACCGTTGGATTTAGAGGGGATAGATCTATCCGTTCATCACTATAGAAATAGTATACAATTTTTTAATTATAATTACAAAGTCAAAATAAAACCAAGAACATGTTTTTCGAACACTAATCATATATGGGCCAATTTTGGTAGAACTCTAACCATATATGGGCAAATTGTGGTAGACTCCTTATCTGTATGAATCGAGGCCCCAAAAAAGAGCATTTGGGGCCAGCCCTATATCGCAAGTGTTAGTTGTTGAGTCACTACTATATCGAAACATTACAATACCAATGGTATTAAATATCCAATGCTCAACTCACGACCATTTACTGCTTTCCTTGTTGTGAACTCATTCTAAACAAAACTTTAATCCACTTCATATGACAATATTTAAAATTAAAAAAAAAAATGACAATTTCATATCCAAATAGGGATTACTATTTTCACCCAATCATAAAATATCCAAACATGGATAAATTGTCAGTTTACTATTTTCACCCAATCATAAAATATAATTAATAAATATTAAATATCTAAAAAAATATTTTCAAAATATTAAATTCAATACATAAAATTATAAACCATTTAAAAATATTATACAATTTTTTTATTATAATTACAAAGTCAAAATAATTTGACCTAAATAAATCACTATATTTCATGCTTTGCGCATGGACTAAAAAAAAATCAAAAATCAAAAAGATTTATATTAGTAAATATAATAAGGTTTTTTGTATTGATCTTTACAACAATCTGAGACTTCCAAAGTCCTTCTACATAGACAAAGAGTTATGATCTTATAAAAAAAAACAATGAACTTCCTCCTATCACTGTAAAAACTACAAGATTCCATATCATAATACAACCAATCATATAACAAAATTGTTACAGTATTATAATTCAAAATAAACAACATCTCAAGATCTTCCTTGCATCAATGCTCTAATGATTTACTCCTAATCTTTCAAAAAAGTTTGTTTGACCTTCCATAACATTTGCACAAAAAATACCATATTCTTCCAGTCGTAAAGCATCCTTTGAAAGTTGATCAACACCCTGGTTGTACTCTCTCCAAATATGTTTATCTTCAAGATGAAGAAAACTCCCACTCATAAGCCTAATATTTTCCATCCAAGACTGCAAAGAGATTACCTGTAAGTTACCATCATTAGCAAGCCAATCGATAACAATATTTAAATCGCCAACCAGATATAGTCTTGTAATCTTTTTATTTATTGTAAAAAAAAGCAAACACCATAAAGCAAGGAGTTCTCCCCTTGTATTGGTACCCCTACCAAAATTCATTTTTAATATGTAGCTACCCAATAATGGACACTTTAAAAGATCACCCGCCCCACATTTTAAAACTTTATCTTGTGAAG
>ML817338.1:12226-29103 GCA_009831015.1 Picea engelmannii
TGACAGGAGTTGTTTAGACCATTAAGCCTCCTCTTTGGAGCTCCTATTTGGAAAGGGACATTAAAATCCTCCCTTCCTGAAACTGCTTGTCTTCAAGCAATACCAATCCAGGTTGCTTCAACACCTGCTCGCTCTCCCAAGTAGCATCCTCTACTGGAAGCCCTCTCCATCTGATCAAACACTCTCTGATGACCTTGCTCCTTAGTTTTCATTCTCGGAACTCCAGTACCTCCTTCGGAACCAACTCTAACTTTCCCTCCTCATCCAATGGGGGAAGCTCCTCTGATGTGCTGATGAATTGTCCCACCGCCTTCTTGAGGAAAGATACATGGAACACGTTATGAATCTTGCTCCCTTCTAGAAGCTCTAGCTCAGAAGCAACCTCGCCCACCCGACGCATGATCCTGTAAGGTCCATAAAATCTGGGCTTGAGCTTCTCGACCCCACTCCTTTTCAAAGATTACTGTCTGTAATGTTGGAGTCTCAAGAAAACCAAATCCCCAACCTCAAAGTTGTGCTCTATCTTGTGATTGTCCGTACTCATATTCTGTCGATTCTGTGTTGTCTGCAGGTTCTCTTTTAGCAACTTGAGAATCTCCTGACTCTCTGTGATCTAATCCTTGGCCTTGGGGGCTCTGCTCTCCCTGAAAAGCAAGTCTATCAAAGTTGGAGCATCATAGTCGTACAATGCTCGGAAGGGTGTCATACCAATGGACATGTGGAAAGTGGTGTTGTAATAATGCTCTCCTAAATGTAGCCACCTGACCCATGTTCTCTGCTTTCCACCCACATAGTTCCTCAAATACCCTTCAACCCACTTGTTGACGATCTCAGTCTGCTCATCTATCTGAGGGTGATAAATGGTGCTGGGTGTCAACTCTGTCCCCACCAATCTCAACAACTCCCTCCAGAATGTCCCAATAAACCTACTGTCCCTGTCACTGATGATGTTCCTCAACAACCCATGAAGTCTGAAGACCTCTCTGAAGAATAAATCAACTACCTGAACTGTGTTGTACTATGTCGGTATGGCATAGAAGTGAGCAAACTTGGTCAATTTTTCGACCACAAAATAGATGCAGTCCTTACCCTGGACCTTGGCTAGGCCCGTGATGAAGTCCATCGATATGCTCTCCCATTTTTGCTCTGGAAAGGGAAGTGGCTGAAGTAGCCTTGCTGAAAGCGTATGCTCTGACTTGTTCTGCTGACAAGTCACACACTCACTGATGTATGCATAACGTTCTATTTGAGGCCCTTCCACGAGAACCTTTCTCTGATCTATCTGTAGGTTTTGAAAAACCCTCGATGGCTTGCTAGTGGTGAATCATGAACTGGTGGGAGGATCTTCTTCTTGAGCCTTGAATCTGGTACCAAGTAGACTCTGTCCTTGTAGAATATGACATCGTTAATGACCTTGTACATGTCATATTGAATCTGTCCATCCAAAACCTTGCACGCGAACTTGTTCTTGGAATATTCAACTAACAAGTGGGATTTCCAATCCGCTGAAATCTACATCAAAGAACATGCCGCAGATCTCCTAGATAACGCATCGACCACAATGTTCTTCTTCCCCTTGACATACTCTATGTCGAAGTCGAATGCCTGTACCTTCGTCACCCATTTCTGTTGGCGCTCACTGAGGTCCTTTTGCTCAAGGAAATACTTCAAGCTGTTGTGATCTGTTTTGACCACGAATTTGTTGTCCACCAAATATTGTATGAATTTGGTCAAGGCATGCATGATTGCTAGAATTTCCTTGTCATAGATGGAGTACAACCTCTCGGGTTGATTGAGCTTCCCGCTCTCAAATACAATGGGGTGTCCTCCCTGCATCGAAATTGCCCCGATACCCTCGTTAGAAGCATCACACTCTCATACGAATGGCAAAGTGAAGTTTGGTAATGCTAACACTGGACATGTGCCCATGACTTCCTTCATGTGATCAAAGGTTTTATGTGAAAGCATAGTCCAGATGAAATCCCCATGCTTGGTGAGATCTGTTAGTGGTGCTGCAAGCTGAGAAAAACCCCTGACAAACCGCCTGTGATAGGTGCATAACCCGAAGAAGCTCCTCAACTCTGTCACATTCCTGGCCATTGGAATTTCCAGAATGGACCTCATCTTCTCTTGGTGTACCTGTACCCCCTATGCACTAATGATGTGGCCCAAGTAAAGTAGCTCTGTCATACTGAACTGACACTTGGACACTTTGGCGTATAATGACTGTGCCTCCATGATGCTCAATACCTCATCCAAGTGCCTCATATGCTCATGCCATGTCTTGTTGTAGACCAAGATGTAATCGAAGAAAATTAAGACTAATTTCCTCAACTGATCCCTGAATATGTGGTTCATGCAAGACTGAAATGTTGTCGGTGCATTGGTTATCCCAAATGACATAACCAAAAACTCGAAATGACCAAAGGGACATCGAAATGTTGTCTTCTCTATGTTCTGCTCTCGGATGTTGATCTGAAGATACCCAGAGCGTTGATCAATCTTTGAGAAGAAAATTGCCCCATGCAGTTCATCCATCAACTCGTCAATGGGAGGGATAGGATACCGGTTCTTGATGGTTTTCTTGTTCAAGGCCCGGTAATCAATGCACATCCTCATGGTACCATCCTTCTTCAGAACTAAGACAACTGAAGAAGCGAATGGACTCTTGCTAGGTCTGATGTGTCCCATCGCTAGAAATTCCTTAATTGCTTTCTCTATCTCATCCTTGAACCTCTTAGGATGATGATAGGGTTGTGTGATCATAGGTTTGACCCCCTCCTCCAACTCAATGGTGTGCTCAAACCCCCTGTCAGGTGGTCTCCCTGGTGGAATCGACCAAAAAACCTTCTGATGTCGTCCCAACAAGTTCTTGATCTCTGTCTGATACTATTGTCGACCCTTTGAATCCTTTTGCATAGTGATCAAGCACTATGCGGCATATGCTACCTCCCCATGTCTGAATATCCTCTCCATCCTCTTGACCGAAACTGTCTTGGGTGCTCCTGTCAACATGCCCCTCAGAACAACCCTCTTCCTGCCACTGTCTCTAAACCCCATCTCCAAGGTTTGGTAGTTGGTTGTGATATTTCCCAATGTGATCATCCACTGGACCCCTAATACCACATCTGTGTCAAATAGGTCAACCACATAAAATGTGTCTCATTGTGTAGTTGCCTAACTTTATCTCCAAGTCCGGAACTCTATCTAGACACTCCACTGTATGGCCATCTGCTACTGCAACATCAAATCCCTCAAACTCCTCTGTCCAAAGTGCTCGCCTCGATATCAATGAGGGATCAATGAAGTTGTGTGTGGCCCAACCTTCTATCGGGGCAATTGCCCATTGGCCTTGAATAATACCTCTGATCCGGAGGGTATCATACCGGGGAACACCAGAAAGGGTCATTATGACTCCTCCCTTTGTTGGTTTTCGTCTGTTAGCCTGCTCATGAGGCTGTGGTACTACTGGTGGGTGAGTCCCTGTTGGTGTCGATGGTCTACATGGAGGCTGCTCCTCTGCCTGTGTTGGATCCTCCTTTGAGCTAGTGGATCCACTTTCATGCTCCTCCTCACTATCCACACTGTCTATAGCCACCTCAATATAATGAATCTCTCCCTTGCCCATGCACCTGTGGCCTGGGATGCAAGGGTCTTTGCAGGTGACGCAAAGCTTCTTCCTCATAAGCTCTCACCTCGTCTCATCATCCAACTTCTCCTTTCCCTTCCATTCTCTCTGGAATGGCTTCCTGTCTCGGTCCCTCTTTGGTACGAAGGGTTTGGAAAAGGGTTTAGTCTTCGACATTGAGTCTACCAAATCTCGAGTGCGTAAGATGGCATCCTGCAAGGTGTGAGACATGTATGCCTTCACCCATCCTCTCAAGGGTTCTATGAGCCCCTCTGTGAATAACATGATTAGCTTGGGCTCATATATATCTGTCACTACCACTGCCACCTACTCAAACTATGTGATGAATGCCTCTGCTGTGCTAGTTTGTCTCAATTGGGAAAGATCCCTGAAATGGATCTCTGGATCCCTCCTGTCAAACCTGTCCATGACTCTCTCTGTGAACTCCCTGTAGGAGGTGATGTGACTGTGTCCCAACGTCACCAGTCCATGATGCCACCACTCGTGTGCCTCACTCTCCAAGTGTAGGGTAGCGAAACTGATGGGTTCTGTCTCGGTCATCTGGTTGAGCTTGTAGTACGTGTCTAGCTGTTGTACCCAAACTTTGGCTGTGCATTTGGACGATCTGTCAAAAGAAGGTATAGTGAGTTTACCAACTTTCCGGATAAAATCAGTGTTATGTCCCTGCTGCTGCTGTTGTCCTCCTCTCTGAGGCTCTCTAGGACGGTTCCTAAGTCTGAGTTCACAATACTCGAATGTCCTGATGGAAGTCATGGCCCAATGTTGCATATTCCCTATTGTACTCTGCAATGTCCTCCGCTTGAGTGGGCGACCTCGGTGCTATCGGCTGTTGTGCTGCTGTTGGGGTTGCCCTCTAGAAACTAGGGAACAATGGCCTGGGAATCCTACTCGAAGAGGTGTATGTGCGAGTAGGTGATTGGGGTCTACTGCCTGCCCCTGAGTTCCCTTGCGTTGCATGTAGGGCTTGTGTGCCCACTATAGCGAACCTATCAGCCATCTGTGCCAAAGATTGAGTCATGGCCTATTGACTGACGACCAAATTGATGAGTACCTGCATCAAGGATGCCTCTGGTTCCATGGGGGCCTTACCACTGCCCTCTGGTCTATCATATCTATCTCCTAACATCCTCTTTGCCTCATGCTCAGCCTCACGCTCTGCCCTTCTCTCTGCTTCCCTGTGTGCCTCTTCCTATTCCTCTTCCTCCGAGCTGGGAGGTAAAGGGGGAAAATTAGATCTCGGTCTTTCCTCCTTGCGTCTATTGTAAGTGACATATTCGTCACCTACATGCTCACGACCCCCTAGGCCCTCTGATGCAGTCATTGTATTTAGTCACAGGCTGGCAGGACTAAAGCTCCGATACCACTTTAATATCCCAGATTTGTCTAGTCTAGTAATCTCTGCTAATATGTGTGTATGATTATTGGTTTACAACATATAAATGAGCATACAAATAACAATTACGACAAAAGACTGCAAAGCTTATATTATGATATCTCTGCGGAGTACAAATGTTGAATGTGGCTGAATAAAATGAATCACTATGCTAGATCAATGATAAAAGGATCTTAGTCGGAATACAATAAGCAAACTAAATGATAATACCCGATAATAGATGAACAATGCAGAATCTATGGGTGATCTGGAGCTATGGCAGCTCACACAGTAACTACTGAAGTTCAGAAAGTTTGCCTTGTTGGCTATATTTCTTGGATCGAACTGGAAATTGTCCTAAACAGTGTGCCCTACTGTCCCTCTCAGTCCTGGTGACTGACCAACCCCTTTGTTGGTGTGTCTGGACCCCGGATGGATCCGCTTGGGGGAATGTGCCCCTCTGCTACAAGAAAATTGCGCCCTAGTGATTACACCGTCGAAATCGGCTGATATGTGTCTCAAATTGATCATCCTAGCCTAATGTGAAATGGATCGGGAGGGTTTCCCTGGATCTGATCTGATGATCGCTCGTGAACCTTGAATGTGTCGTCCCCAAATGTCGCACTCCCAATGTCTGGAAAATGCGCCCCAGATGATTCCTCCGTTGGAATCTGATGAGAAACCAGGAAAAAGATACGTCTGGCCTTCCTCCCAACTGGGTCGGAGGGGAATCTTTGAACTCTCCCTAAATGGGACAGGTTGATCCACTAAACTTCCTCGGAAGTTGTGCCCTATCCCTTAACAAGTGCGCCCCTGTTGTTGAATCCTATAGAACTGCTGCTGAAGACTGATGGAAGACCTGTGTGATCTCCCCGATGACTAGGGTGTGTATCTCAACACCGAAATCAACCACTGGTGTATTCCTCTTGGAATCCATTGAGGTACCTCTCCTGAGATGCACCTTTCTCCTCAATGACAAGTCAAAATCTGCATAATGATGAATTAGGTCGCTTTACGTTCTCTTATAGCTTCCCGAAACCCTAATTCGTTGTTGACTCTATTTTTAGCTCGTCTGTTCTATTTTTAGCTCAAGTTGACTTAAAAGCACTTTTAGCGACTTTTAGCTCAATGTCACTTTCAAATTATAACACCCTTGGCTGGAGTGACCTCTAGTAACCTTGTTTACCCCTTTCTGGCCTTGGCTATAGTCTAACGGGGTTGTTTAGACCATTAAGCCTCCTCTTTGGATCTCCTATTTGGAAAGGGACATTACATAGTCTCTAACTTTATAATTTAGAATTAATGACCCTCTAGGACCAAAGTCTTACAAAATAAAAATCACATGGTCTGACATCTTTTTGTATGTTGTAGGAATTTGAATGATTTGCAAAAGTTTTGGTATGACGAGTGTTGATAGTTAAATTATTTAATTATTTTTGTGTATCTCTTAGAACAAACTGAAATAACTCTAGAATGTTTCTTATAACAAAACCCAAGAATTTATTTTCTTGTGTTTTAAGTTTTAACCCTATCTCTTGTTTTGTTTCATGTTTCTCGTTTTTGGTTGCATAGGGTGCAAGGAGTTGAGTGAATCCTTGTTCAGTACAATATAGGATAGATACAAATGTAGAGTATTGTTTGGTGTAGGAAGTCCTCCTCCCTAATTTAATGTGTAACTTGATTGAGGGGCAATTCCATCAGGTGATTGAAAAATTGTTGAGGAAGAAGAAGACTATGTGATGATGGTGTGGAGAGTCAAGACTACTTTTGGAGGAGTTTCCCAAACTGAAACAAAGTTGGGTAGTGGAGCTGTAATACTCCAGTGTATCTTTGTTTTCTAGTCAACTTGAAAACTTGGAAACAAAATGCATTCTTGGAAGATTGTAGCTACAACAATGGATTATAGTAGTGGTTGCCTTTGCTCATGAGCTTCGACTTGCTTGCTTTGATATGTTGTACTGTTACTCCTTGAAGGGTATGGTGAGTTGAGACAAAAGATGTAGGAGTAGGGTGTTGATCACAGATAGGTGCAAGAGGTGTAGTGGTTATGGGTGTAGTTGATGAAGGAGTGATGTCCATTGAACTAGTAGGCATTATTGCTTATGGGAATGTGAACAATATTGAAGGAGTTGTAACTTCTTATTTGTAAACCTATTTCTATTTAGCTATTTGTAATTGCTAGATAAAGAATCACAATTGTTTTCCCATTATTTGTTGGAAGATGGACAACATATATTGGATCATCTTGACCCAAAAATCATTTATTGTTGACATTGATTGCATAGATCTCGTGCTAAACAATGGACCAAAGTAAAGCCAAGATATTTTTGGAATCTCCTATGTCCACTACCATTAGACATATTCCCAATCTTACTTATAATATTATTTTAATAAAGTACATGAGTGGGACATGGGCATACCCGTCACCTTCTTTTTTCTATTTAGGTTCACTCCCATATCAGAAAGTAAGAAATCAGATAAGTACTCCGGTCTCATAGCTAAGTTGAATATTGTGATTGATATTCAAAACCTTACACATTTGAAGAAGCCTCCAAACATCAAGTGTGGAAAGATGCTATGATAGAAGAATATGATTCAATTCTAAAGAATGATGTATGGGCATTGGTTCCTAGACTTCGTGGAAAATCAGTGGTAACTTCCAAATGGATTTATAAGATAAAGCATGCAGCAGATGGCAATATTGAAAAATACAAGGCTAGATTTGTGGCTCGTGGTTTCTCTCAGAAAGAAGGAATTGACTATGATGAGATTTTTTCTCCAGTTGTCAGATATACTTCCATCAGGATTATTATCTCTCTTGCCGCAATCTTTGGTTGGAAACTTCATTAGATGGACGCTAAGATTGCTTTTCTTAACGGTGAAGTTGAGCAAGAAGTATGTATTGAACAACCTAAAGGTTTCACAATCCATGAGAAAGAATATCATGTGTGAAAACTCAAGAAAGCCCTGTACGGGTTGAAGCAAGCTCCGAGAGCTTGGTATGGTAGAATAGACAATTTTCTACAGAGTCTTGGATTCACCAAGAACATAGCAGATCCCAATCTTTATATAAAGATTGTACAAAATCATCTGATTATCTTAGTCTTATATGTGGATGATATGTTCCTCATTGGAGAGGAAAACTTGATAGCTCAGACTAAGAGGGAGCTTTCTGCAGAATTTGAAATAAAGGACTTGGGGCTCATGCATTATTTATTGGGCTTGGAGGTGTGGCAAAAACCAAGTGAGATATTTCTCTCACAAAGCAAATATGCAGTTGATGTGCTCCACAGATTTGGCATGATGGACTGTAAATCCATGACCACACCAATGATCTCTAACCTAAAGAAATTACAAGATCAGGTTACACGTTCAGATCAAGAAGACCCCACCTTATATTGACAGATCATTGGGTCATTGATGTACCTCGTACATACTAGACCATACATTTGTTATGAAGTAAATGCCCTTAGCCAATTCACGTGTGAACCGAAGCATATACATATGGTTGTTGTTAAACATATTCTGAGATATGTTCGGGGGACTATAGGCTATGTTCTCAGATGCACTTCCAGTGGAGGTGTAATTTTTCATGGATTTACATATTCGGATTGGATGGGCAGTACAGTGGATCAGAAGAGCACTTCTGGATTTTGCTTCAGTTTGGGTTCAGCGATGATTTCCTAGTCCAGCAGGAAACGAGGCTTCATAGCCCAGAGTAATGCAGAAGCAGAATACATTGCTGCAAGTGCTTCTAGCAGAGAAGCAGTGTGGCTCAAGAAGCTACTTTCATACTTGTTCAGTGTAGAGCTAGAACCCATAGTCATCCACTATGACAACCAGAGCTGTATAAAGCTCTCCGAGAATCCGATGTTTCACGACAGGTCAAAGCACATTGAGATGAGATATCAATATGTCCGGGACATGGTGCAGAAGAACATTCTCAGTATTCAGTATGTTCCAACGACAAAACAGATGACATATATTTTGACCAAGCCACTGTCCTTGAAAAAGTTTGTGTACTTTCGAGACAAGCTTGGTGTTGTTGAGAATGCCTCTCTTGCTGAGAGGGAGTGTTGAATTTAATGCAGTTGCAAGAGCCATTCTCCTTGGAGGATGGCATAAGACCCTAGTTGTGGACTAGGGCCCCCAGTACACTCCTAGGGTTCTTGGTATGGGACCAAGCAGTTAGAGCCATGGCAAAAGACCCTTGTGAGGGCCCCCAGTAGATGACCGAGGTTCTTGGTCTGGGACCAAGCAGTATAAGTCCCTAGATATGTCTAGGGCCCCTGGATGTGTTCTAGGGTACCCATGCCTAAAGCATGGGTTGATCCTTGGTCTTGTACCTTGGTGGATAAGACCCCGGATGTGTTCTGGGGCAACCTGGTCTTTGATCAGGTAAATCTTGGTGTAATACCAAGATGTGTTGGTGTGTGATCCTCTTCAACACAACAGGAGGATAGATCCGCGACACCATAACCCAGCAAGAGAGAACATAAAACACCAGAAATGAGGCTCTAGCCAGCAAGAGGAAGAAATCTAAGGAGACCGCACCTCAAAACAATAAGAGAGAGTCCACCAAGGAGGTCGTACCCAAAAAGAACAAAGTTGATGTAGCCGCAACAAGAAGACCAAGGAAAGATGATGAGGAGTGAGTGTAAGAATGAGTGAGGGGTAGGTTCCTTTTTATAGTTTAGGAAGGGATGGGATTAGGTTTAATTAAAAACCTAAAAATAAAAAATAATTAATAATTAACATTTTTAATTAATAAAAATATTAATTATAAAGTCAAATAAGTCAAAGTGAGTTATAAAAGACCAATACCACACAAGCAAGAAAGGGTACGAGATTCAAGCAAGGGGAGGCTACAAGACAAAGTCAAAGGGGTCTTCTTCAATGCAAATTGTCCACATATGTCTCATGATAACTTATAATCTTGTATCATCCCTGCATAAGAGGAAAAACCAATGATGTGGTCATGTCCATCTTCTAGCTGCTCCTAGGTCTCATGGAACATCCCGGGAGAGAAGAAGAAGATCACACATCATCACATCTTGGTAAACAACCAAGAACCACATGGTCCCAGACCAGGATACCTCAGAACACATCTGGGGGTTCTAGAACACATGTAGGGTCTTTTATCCACCAAGGTACAAGACCAAGGATCAACCCAAGCGTTTAAGCAAGGATTCCCTGGAACACATCCAGGGGCCCTAGAACACATCTAGGGACTTACATCATCAACCACCAAGTATCAATCCAAGAACCGAGCAAGGATTCCCTAGAACACATCCAGGGGCTCTAGAGCATATCTAGGCACTTACTGCTTGGTCCTTGACCAAGAACCCCATAAATACACTGGGGGCCCTCACCAGGGTCTTTTTCCATGGCTCTAACTGCTTGGTTCCAAACCAAGAACCCCAGGAGTGCACTGGGGTCCCTAGATCTCAGCTAGGGTCTTATGCCATCCTCCCGGAGAATGGTTCTTGCAACTGCACTAATTTCAACACATCTACCTGGATTTGTTGAAGCATACAAGGATAAAATTAGGGATTATGAAAAGATATCCCCCTAACCTTATCTTTGAGGTCAAAACCTAATGTTTATGAGAGGATAAGATTTAGGGCTTGACCTAATTATTTCCATTTTCCTTGCTAGAAGTTGGAAAAAGGGTGTGACAACACCAAGGGTTTATAAGAGAATAAACTTTAGGTGCTCTTCCTTTGAGGTTTCACCTAGTCTTATGAGGGGATAATCCTAGGCCTTCAAACCTTCACCTATTCTCTTGCTTAGCCTCCTTTATGGTGATTGCATTGACTCCATTTGCCCAAGCAAAAACGACACTAGTCTTCATGTTTGCAAGTGATGATTAAAACCCTAGCTTAGCTAAAACTCTCTCTCTCTCTCTCAAAGCAACTGGATAACTAGGTATCTAACCTCATTCTCACACAAATTCTAACTCAACGCGTGGCAAACTAAGTAAACTTATTGCTGCTGTTATAATTGTTTCCTACAACCATTGGGGCTTGATTGGATTGTTGATAGTTTAATAGTGTGGTTTAAGATGGCTAAAATCATTGTTGGACACTTGGATCTTATTCCACTCATTAAGGATTATATTTTAAGATTCTATTTACTAATTTTGAGAGTTGATTTCTTGCTGCTATTGCAAAACATTCTTTTCTAATATAACATTATTTACTACTGCAAATTTTACTACAACAGACCT
Source organism: Picea engelmannii (assembly GCA_009831015.1). Lineage (NCBI taxonomy): Eukaryota > Viridiplantae > Streptophyta > Pinopsida > Pinales > Pinaceae > Picea > Picea engelmannii. The sequence goes on from ML817338.1 coordinate 23,477, forward strand.
TTTACTTGACAACTAGTGTTCTAGAGGTGATTGTTCATTTGTTAGGTTTGGTAATTGTCATTTATTACACTGGAAGACTTATCTCACACATAAACTAATTACTTTTTCCAAACTCTTCCTAACCTTTCACTTTTCCCTAGACCTAGTCTATCCTTTGAGGTGACCAAGATAGGGGGGCATAGGGTAGGCTAATCTTGCTATAGGATCCCTTGAGGTCATCAGGGAAGCCTCCCTTGTGTCAGACCCGTCCTTCACTAAAATGAGGAAAGTACTTGCCTAGGTGATAGTGGCATCTACTTCCAATTGTTACACAAGTTTAGCATCTTGTGAAGGATTTGCACAAGTGCCAAATTTTGTGATAACAGAGCCAACCTAGCATGAGGGCATCCTTTTGATGATGAGTTGGCACCCGACGATGATGATATGTAACCTTTAGATGAGGAGGTGTGATCCTTAATGATGATTTTCACCATTTGATGGAGAGACTTGGCCTTCGGACAATCTTTTACCCCTTTAGATGATGACTTCACCACCTTTGGAGGTTCTCACACTCACATGCGTCATTTTGAGGGGATCTTTTGATGTATTTTCATGTTATATTTATGTTATAGGCTATTTTAGGGGTCATCCTAGACCTATCCACTTTGTATCATGAATATTTTTCATTTTTGGGGCTTTGTGAGAGCATAAGAACTAGGGTTTCCTCATATAAAAGGCTAACACTTTCCTCCTTAGCAAATCATAACTCTCACTGGTGGATAATCACTTCTATAATATTCTTTTACTACTTTGTCGTCATGGAGTACTTGTGCGCACCTCTTGGAGAGTGATCTTTTGGATGCTTGTCTTGTATTTTGATGGATGACTCATGATTTAGGGTTTCCCCACGCATTCACCTTGACCTTCCCTTGAACCTTGATCTAACTAGTGAAGTAACCAATATAAGGTGTCGTAGACTTGTTTAGCCTTGCTATAGGATCCTTTGATGTTACTAGGGAAGCCTCCCTTGTGTTTGATCTCTATCCTTCACTAAAATGAGGGAAGTACTTGCTTGGGTGATAGTGGCAAATACTTCCATATGTTACACTAGTCAAGCTACACTAGTCAGGCACCATGTGAAGGCATTGCACAAGTGCTAGATTTTGTGATAATAGTGTCCAAAGATCTTGACATGTGACGTTGACTTGAGGGATGATGGAGTTTGGCAGATGGCTTATGATGTAGAGATATGTTCCTTCATATACATAGGTGGTTAGCGTTCTTTGGAGATTTGAGATGTTGTGATAACATCTTGTGTTATTGGATACAATGATACTTCTACAGCTTACATGACCTACATTCTAGCACAATGAAAGACAGTTGTGAGAAGAGAAGTGAAGTTTGATGAGGATGTGAGATCTTCTAGTTCATAGGATTCTCCCTTTGAGATTGAGGAGAAAGAAGACGTTGTTCCAAAGACTAGTTCAGAGACTCGAGCTGGGATAGATTCAGGGGTGGACAAGGTGATATTAGGGATGGATATGCCCTCACCTTCTACTCCAACATGTAAAAATCCAGGATGGCTTACCTGGACATGACATAAGGCACATGAATAGGAAGGAGTGCCTAGATCTTCGGTGAGAGCAAGTATTCCTCCTAAGAGATATGCTAGCCAAGTTGCATTGGCTTCTTCACTTGTGAGCCTACGAGTTGTTTTGAGGAGGTTTGGTGTGATGCCTTGGTGAAGTTGTGTGATGTATGGGTGATAATTCTTTTTCAAAAGGCAATGGTTAATTTCAAGCTTTTAGCAAGTACATATTTGTAAATGGTAGGTTTGGTGGATTTATAGAGGGAGTTGACGAGTGGTGGTGGAAACACTTCCCTCGTAAAGAGGAAGATTTAGCTTTGGGGTTACTCTGAAAGTGTTTACACCATCTTTGAGGGTGCTTTATGAGATGTGGGGTACATGGTGTGTGATTAGCCCTTGATTGATACATGATGGATTTACACATTGGAGGTGGATTACTCATTGGTTGCTAGACCTCATATGGGTGCTTGATTGACATTCGTCCTTGGGGCTTTAGAGATTTTCATACGAATTGGTTACATTCTACATGCTAGCCACATGGAGGTTTCTTGCTTGAAGAACACCCTACATTGGAGGAGGACCTTTTGGCATTTTGGAGGAGAGATTTGAGCCCTATATAACATTGGGATGCTTGCATGGAGTCTTGGAGTTGACTTGGAAACACTTGGGTTGCGACAATGATTGTGTAGGTGGAATGGATTGAAGGAGTGCATTGCCTAGGAGGTATGTTGGAGCGTTGGAGACATGCTTGTGGATTGTCATCACCTTGAAGTTTGACATGTCTCACTTGTGGAGGGAGAGGTTCACATGTGTGAGCCTACTTATTTTATGTAGGTTGCTTGTAGCGGATTAGGTCCACTTATTATTGTAGACCTCCCTTCACTTCTCATATAGATAGAGGAAGGAAAGAGTTGTTATTATCATCATCACTGTCTTATTTTCTTTGTACTTGTATTATAGGAGTAAGGCACTAGTGTTCATGAGGAAACCCTAGGAGACATTATGAAGAGGAAAGAGGACATATTTGTTGGGAGATTGCTCTTGTGAGATGCTAGGGTTTGATCTTGGGTACAAGACGTTCGAGATGATGATCTCATGATCATCAATGCTTAGAGAGATTGCATCATAGGTTTCTTGGATTAGAGACGTAGGAGTGCTACTCTCTCCCTTTCTCTCTCTCTCTCACACACATACACACATTCTTCATTGTACTTTATCTCTCTTGTATTGAGGTGCTAGGGTTTTTTGAGAATTCTTGAAGTCTAGGGTTAGGGTTTGATCCTTAAGAAGGCATTGGAGTTAGGGTTTGTAGATAAATCGTAAGTTGTATTTGAGGAGGAGAAGAAGAGGACATGCCTTGCATGAGGCCAAGGAGGACTTGCTAGTGTGACTCTAGCTTGTTGGAATATCATTGGTGAACCCAGGGTTTTTCATGTTCTTCCCTAGCTAGGGTTTTGGAGAGCTTGGAGGGTTATACCAGCTTATATTAAGTTGAGAGTATGTACTTTAAATTAATCTATTATCTATATATATGAAGATTTCAGCCATCCAAAATTGTCTTTTTGCATATTTATATTTCAGCTATCACTCTCTTCATGGTTTGGTAACTTCCAACACTTATATGTCTTGCTGATTTGACATAAGTTGAGGTTGAAATTATTAAGGGTTTAACATTGATATTGAAGACAATAGGACATAATTTACTGCTATAATTATTGCTTTCATAAAGTGACTTTTAGATCTAGTTTATGCATGATAAGATTGCCCTAGAATGTTGAAACTTTTGGCATAAGCTTGATATCTTTTCTCTTGAATTGCCTAGTGGATCAGGGTTGATAAGAAGTGAAATATCATCTACTATTTCTATTGTTTTATTATTTTTTATATCGGCCCTAAGGATGTAAATTCTCAGGGACTATATCTGGGAAACTCTAGGAAAGAGGTGAAATTTCTGAAGTTGCATTAAAGCTTGAATTTTAGAAATTTCTACAGCTACTCTAATAATGAGCCCTCATGTCACTGCCTAGAATAGTGTGTAACTCCTTAAGTGGGTACTTTCTTGCTGCTAGGAATGGGGAGGTTTCATGCCAAGAATAACCTGCTAGTGGTGTGCCCTCATTGTTTTCATAATTCTGTCAGAAATCTGTAGCACGTTTGCTGTCAAATCTCGTCCACAAATAGTAGTGTGACCGCTCTTCTAATGCACCATGCTCATATGTCAAAATTAGGAGTGTAAATACATCCTTCAAAGGGTGTTGTACTGTATTCCAATAATAGGATAGAACCCCTCTGTAATGTAATGTGCCCTCCATGAGTCAAAGATGAAATAGGAGTGTAACTCCTAGTGAATGCACCCTCATTACTCAACCAAGATAAGTCAATGTGCAATTGTTGAATGAGGCACCCTCTGTCATGCGCATGCATGCTAAGCATAAGAAACTGAACCTAACACATTTCTTTTAATAAGAATAGAAATCTACAAGCATGCATCCACCTGTTGTAATTAGCACAGAAGCAAGGCCAAACTTGGCATGAAAGGAAACCCCCAACTTGGCCATCAACTAACCTATTGCAGAGCTAGAAAGAGGACAAAATCATTGTTTTGTTGAAGGTTGTCCCTAGAACACAAGTAGCAATGCCACAATATTGAGTAACCATTGGAAAATACCCCAAGAAAGGATGCTGAAAAGTAGGAGCAACGACACATCTCTTTTCATGATGGCACACAAATTAGGGAAAAAATTACCATTCAACATTGCTACTTCCTTGAGTGTTTTTTTCTTGAAACATTCGTAAGATTCATTCACAAGTTTCAATAATTCTTCTATAGTATCATGAACTTGCTTTAGCTCAACATCAAAGACATTGGCAGGGAATTCAACCTCAAACATTATGTTCCAAGACTCCCTTTTTAAATGCTCATAACCTAGCATGCCCTAATTTTTTTACCCCTAGATTAAATTTATGCTACCCTCCAAGGAACAATCAAAATCTTGTAAGATTGTGCACAATCCAAACATGTTAATATTTATAAGGTTCAATTTATAATCCTTGGGTACTCATCAAGGCTACCTTCAATATCGAAGCCTATAACATTAAAGTACCTAAAAATAGTCACCCATTGATTTGAGCTTATTGTGCAGTCCTTAGTTGCTTCCTTTGATACTTTCTTGTCTTCTCATAGAAAATAATAGACACATGAAATATCTTCAATTATTGGCACTGTATCAAGTTTTCCATACGCTACATGGGTGTTAGGACAAACTACTCTCTTCACCGTTTTTTGCAATCATTGCCTCCAAAGGAATTTGTTGTAACATTATGATAGTTATATTAGTACCTTAGCAAATCAAATATAGTCTCCCCATAAGCAATAACATTAAAGATGTATGATTGCATCATAAGCATAAATGAATCGATGTAATACTTGAACAACGCCTAAATCTCTTAGAGAGAAATCTATGTAATACTTGAACAACGCCTAAATCTCTTAGAGAGAAATCTATGTAATACTTGAACAACTCAGCAGAATGGCAATCAACTAAAGACATGACACAACAAGCATAGGATTATTAGGGCTTCCGAGCAAAGAAGCATGGGCTAGAAAACATTTGAAAAGGCAGATGCATAAACGATGGTAGAGAAAAGTGCTAAGGAATGAACGAATGAGAATTTGGCTAAGGTTGAGGCTTTAAGTAGAGAAGCTTTGCCCAGTGCCTATGCTCAATAGAGTTTAAACAGGTTGTACTCAACGTAGAACACAAGAACCCTTTCCATCCCATCAAGTGAACAAGGGAAGTATGTCATTGAGTAGGAGATTTGTGATGTTGTTGGCACTCAAGATTACACCCTTGGAATCTTGCTGCCAATTTCAACATCTACATATAGCACAAGAGCGTATGATTCAAGGTGAACTTTGTGGTATCTGCATGTTCTAGTTTTGCTTCCTACTCATCATCTTGCAATACAAGTAAAGAAAGTGTTTGATGCAATTGCACAAATAGTGGGTTTATCGATAGGTTTGGTAGTTGGACAAACTTCAATAATAGCTTATACTGCT
>ML817338.1:59989-77652 GCA_009831015.1 Picea engelmannii
CCTTCACAAGACACTAAGACAAGTGGAACATGGAAGATGTTACCATAGCCACCTAGGCAACAACTTCCCTTTCTTTAGTGAAGGAATTAGTATCCAACACAAGGGAGGCTTACCTAGTAGCCCCGAAGAATCCCTAGGCAAGACACAATCAAGTCTAGGGCCCCTTGGGGCGACTACTAAAACTACCACCAAGATAAGGATAAGTAAAGTGAGAAAGGGGTGGCGAGGCAAGAAAATTTGCATATTTAAAATGCAGAGGATTTAAACCTAAAGAAGAGGGTCTTTGGGTCAAGTATGAATTTTGTAGGATACTCCAACATTAGAAATAAAGAAAAATTCCAAGGATGATGTGAAAATTGGAAGAAATGAATAAAATATCAACAATAAACCAGTTATGACAACAATAAGAAAAATATTACAACAATAAAAATAAATGATCTCTATGTTGATGTTTTGGTAGCAGCGGGAGGTATTCCCTCCTGGGCAACCTTTCTTAGAGAAGAAGAAGATTCCAAAAGTCAAAGGAAGACTATTGAACAATTGAAGAACACCTCAGATGAGAAGTTGGCCCACATGAAAAAAATAAAGCGGAAATGGAATTCCCAGGAAGAGAAGTCGGCCCACAGGAAAAGATAAAGGGGAAACAAAATTTCCTAGAAGAGAAGTTGGCCCCAGCTAAAGTAACTTAAAGACTATAAATAAGGTGACGTCTTGCTCATTTTTTGTTTACTCACTCACTCAACTATCTCACTCAAGAAGGAGGCACAGTTTGAGGCAAGGAGAAGACACAACTACTGCAACATTTGGGGTTCTTGGTTATTCTTGGTGGTTTCTCTCGTGTGCTATCTTTGGGAGAGGTGTGCTAGCCTTGTGTGGTGCTGTAGTTGCAGTTGTCTGACCCCGCTAGGATTTGACAAGGAGAAAGAGATAAGTTATTGTATCAAGGTTTCTTCATTATCTGTTTTGTTCTTGTGAAGAAGAGTGTGTTCATGGTTGGATTGTATTATCAAAAAGAATCTAAGAAAGGTTGGTTGGGTTTTTCCTTGGGTTTGGGGTTTTCTCAGGATAAATCTGTGTGTCCCCTTGTACTTGTTTTACGCTGCTTATATTTTCAGTGTATGGTTATTAAATGTTAAAGAAGATCTAGATGTTGTGTTAAATCTATTGCTCTGAAAATTTGAGAAAATCTAACACTCTGATAGTATATATATTATTTTAGTAGTTAAATACACATTTTCAACAACATTAAGTGTATTTTTCAATAGTAATAAGTGTATGACAACAAAAAATCAATGAATTTTCAACAACAATAATTTTATGACAACAGTGAAATAATAAATTTATAGTAGTAAAAATATAACCCTTTGATCATAAAATGATCTAACAAATTATAAGGGTAAATTATAGGTTAAATTAGGGTTTTATTGGCCAACAAAAAAAAAAAATCAGCAGTATCAACCATAAAACCCTAGACGTTTTTCCATAGATGGTTGTAATATCATTCTAGAAAATTAATTTAGGGTTTTAGTGATGCATTTATGGAAATAGTATGCCTAAACACCCTAAATGTCTAGCTTTCTATGGCTGAAAATGAAAAATTACAACAAATTAAGCCCTAAGCCTAACCCTAACCCTAAGTAGTAAATTTTAAAAGTTTGATTGACTACTATTGAGGAAATATTAGTGCCTACTCCTTTGGGCATATGGGGTCAAAAATAAGTCTTTCTTTGAGAAAATGAAGTGGATACTTTTAGGGTGAGGCTTAGAGGTTGTCCACTACTAACCCTAGACAATCCTACTAAAATGTTTTGGGGATGATATACGGGAAGGCTCATCCAGTAGTAAAGCTTCCAAGGGTTTTGACAAATAGGGTTTGTTTAAAAATGATCAAAGATGATGAACAATCACCACTTGAGAACAACATCAATCTAACAATGCATAATTAAACAAAATCATAAGATGGAAAAAGTAGACTTACTAAAAAACATCATCCATCCATCAAAACCTTAATTTCCATGTCATCCAAGTAGTAAAAGATCCACAAGCATTGGCTCCTTAAGAAATCGTCCTAGTTAACCATCCACATCATTTTTCATGAAAGAGACTAATAGTAAATCTACATAAGTAGCAATGATTTGAAAGTGAGAAGTGTTTCTTTTATTTATATGAGAGATCTAACACTCTTTTCACACAATACAAGCCCTAAAAACATAAAATAATGCTTTTATCTCTCATAAACCCTAAATATAAGGTACAAATACACAAATACACAAATAATCCATGATACACGAGTGGATAGGTCTCTATGACCCCCAACGATGCCTCCAAGATGAAGTAAAGAAGCTCAAATGCCAAATTGTCCACCATAAATGCATGGCATAGGTCACACGTGTGGCATAAATGACCTCATAAAGTGGAGGGTTCACTCCAAATGATGTGTAGGGGGCTTAAAAAGTGAAACATTTCCTTCAAAAGGAGAAACATTTCATCTCCAAGGATGCCTCTAACCCTCCAAAGGGTGCGATGTCATCAAAGGTGCCATATGATCCTCAAGGAAACCCCAACATCACATCATAAGTGTCCAATCATCACAAAGGTGGAACGCCCATGCTCCTAGGGAAACATCTCATCATGCAAGGGTAATGTCCAATCTCTAAAAGGTGTCATCATGCATGGAGAAGTGCCACATCATCCCTCCAATTGTAATTTACTCAAGAAAATGTCCAACGTCCTCAAATGATGAAAAGTCTCATCAAACCAATCGTCCTCTAGGCAGAATGTCCCTTCATCAATGAACTCAAGGTCATGTCCAGACGTGCTAGGGGGTCCTGTGATCAGAGCCATGTGATCAAATCCTCCAACATTCTCCTAGGAGTGCCAAATGACCTCCCTCAAATGATGGGGATATACATACAAGTGGGATAATAACCCTTCATAATCCTCCAAACGATCATAGTGTCATCAACCATGTGCAATTATCATCCAAGGAGGTGGCTTATGTGCTCCAAGAGGCATCATGAAGACTAGAGTCAAGGTACACAATCCAAACACAACAATAAAAGTGAGTCATGTTAATACAAAAGCCATTAGATAGATCTCACATAATATCCTCCTCAAATTTCACACTAGCTTACAAAATTATGCAATTTGCAAAGTCTAGCTATGGGAGGGTCATTATTATCCCATATTAGGTGTGTTAGAACCCATACCAAGAGGTATGTTCGAGGGAAACCCATCAGGGGTTATGTGCAACGATAATGGTATGGATTGGGGTTTACTTCATGGGGTGGATGTCATTGACATGCAAGGCCATGTATAATAGTCATCCTCATGAGCACCTTTGTAGAGGGAGCACTTGGGCAATGAGATACCATTTCCTTGGCACCATGTCTTTCGAAACCCCCGCTTTCCTTTTTCTTAATAGTTTTAACCTCTTATGGATTTTAACATTTAATTTGCTAAGTCCTTTTATAAGATAAGCATTCATTGCATAGGACTTGGGGTGATGGCCTCTTAGCAACGGGGTATAACTCATGCTTCTTTTTTTCTTGGTTTTTAATACTTTGTTTTCTTTGTTTGTTTCTTTTCCCCACATTTTGAATTGGGGTTTTTGCTCTTTCTATGTCTTTTCTATAAAGCTACATCAACCCCATGCTCTTTAGCCCCTTCTTCTCATGGAATTATGAGGCACAAACCTTTTTGGGGTACATGTAACACCCATACCAAAAGAAAGGATAATGAATATGTGATAGATAGAAAATGTTATTTATGGTAAGGGATATGGACATGTTACCCCCATTAAGGCCCCCTTGTAGTAACTTTTCCCAAGCATGACAACACTTGACTAAAAAATGATAATGATCACCAAGGTAAGGAAAAAAGCATAACTCCAAAGCATCATGTCTCATTATCCAAATCAACCCATGATCACCATTTTCATGCCTCATATATTAACATTATCACTCGATATGAAGTGTCAAAACGATGCCACTGAGCGTATGACTGCACCATATCATATGAGTGAGCTGAGTTGAGCATTGATGGAAGGCATCTATGGGAAACTGTCTTTGGAGAGCCTGGAACATCATCATTGGATCCATTGTTTGAAATGTGGATCATGGAGAAAAAAATTCTCCTCTAATTACCCCTAGAAGTTGGGGGGGGGGGGAGGGAATAACATGGTGTAAGAGAACTCTAGAATCTCCAGAATGTATTTGTGATGGAGATAGAATGATTGGAAACAAGTGGTGTGGTGGATTTAGAACTTCACATCTCCATCACCCCTAGAATATAATTCAAATGTTACGATCCAAAATGTCAAATGTAATAACAAATAACCCATATTTTAATGCTCATAGAGCTTATTCCTCCTACTTACTACTTTAAAATGGCACAAATGCCTTAACAATAATAAAGCTTATGAAATTGCTTGCTTATAGGAGATTCAATATTCTCTCCAAATTGATGAAGATAAAATGTATTTGGTCCAACGATTGCTTCAATCTTGAAAGGTCCAAGCCATAATCTGTCAAAAATTTGATGATCTCCTAGTCATTCATGTTGTTTATCCCATTGAAGCACAAGATCTCCTTCGTTGAACACCCTGGGCCGATCTCTTTTATCAAATTTCTTTTTGGTTCCTTTTTTGTTTGCTAATTTTTTGAAGAGATCTCTAGTGTTCATTTAACTCAACAAGCTAATCAATCCTTGCATGCAATGCTTCTTGGTTGAAGGTGAAGGGATGCAATATTTTATACACTAAGATATTCAAATGGATAGGTAAAGTGACATCCATCTGATAGATCAATTCAAAAGGGATATTTTCAGTGGCTTTCTTTTTTATGATTCTATTGGCCTAGAGTGTAAACTTGAGCCGGTTGTTCTAGCTTCTTTAGTTACCCCCAACTGTTTTTTTATTATTCTTAGTAGATTTTTGGTGCTTGATTCTACTAATCCATTACCCTTAGCGTAATAATTTGATGAATGAGAAAGTTTTTTTGTTTTTTTTTTTGTGGCAAGGGAGTAGTGATTAGAAAGGGAATAATTTGGTTAAGTGGCCTTAATGAAATCATACAACACCTATAGGTAATTGACAGATGTACATTTAATTTGATGGACAAACTAGATGACACATCCTTGTGGTCTCGAGGCTGGAGAAAGGTAGTCAATTTTGGTTTATAAGGAAATTTGGTCCAAAGGTGGGATCACCTTTTAGCTGAACTCAAGAAGGAACATATAATATTGAACAATTCCCACAATTCCCTAGATGAATTAATCAGGGATTTGAATGGCGAAGGGGGTAGTTATACCTCTAATCTTGGATACTTAGCTCTTTTTGGACTAGGACGAGGTGATGAAAAATGGTGGTGGAAAAAACTTTGGAAAGTTAAAACGCCTCCCAAGTGTAAATTGTTTATGTGGCTCATATTGAACAATAAAGTTTTAACATGTGAAACCTTCCATAAATTAAATAGAGCAAGTCTAAGTATTTGTTTACTTTGTAGGTGTACTGAGAAAAACACTTCACACTTGTTCTTGTTGTTGAGTCATCAAATTGCCATCATTTTTACCATTATATCACATCATTTTCCTTGACCTTTAATCATTTTTTGTTTTATTGTAACCTTGCATTAACACCATTTTAATGTTTACATGAGGGATTGGACTTATTATTTTCGAATGCATTTATTTTGGCATTTTAAGTGAGTTTATGATTAAATATTAGAAAAATAACATGTTTTCACTTATATCTCAAAGTTGGGTGAGTTTAGTGATGTTTATAGGTATGTTGGATGATTCCAACAACGCCAAATTTTACCACATATCTCCAAATTCGACTTTTTTCTTCAACCATTGAAGATTTGTCATGGATTTGGATCATTATCAACCAGCTTTGGTGTGGAAATAATCTTGGACCATATACAAGGTTAGTGTGATTTGTTTTGAATTATTAGCAAAAATCTTGTAATCATTTACTAGTTGGATTTTAGTTTTTACTTATCATTAAATGGTTGTAACAACATGAAAGAAAATTTGATCTAAATTTATTAGTTCCTTATCTTATTCTCAAAGCAGATTATGTATAAATAAGAGTTGCTTCTCCATTCAAAGGGGACGACTCTTGGAACATATGTTCAGATTATGATGAAACATAATAATTTTTTGGGTATTTCTCTTCACATAGTTTGTTATTCTTTAGTTCTATTAATAATATGATTTGATTTAGTTTACATTGTTGTAGTTTAGTTCACTACCTTATTCTTGGGAGAATCGAGCTCACTCCAAATGGATCATGGTGGTCTTTTATTCCATTTTATGCACGTCTGCATACTTTATGCAAGTTTGTTTTCTCTTTTTATCAAAGCATTGATTCATGGAAAGAGAAACTCTCATCCTTACCAAAAGATATCTTGGTGAAAACAAAGTTTTAGTAAGTATGGTGGTGCTCAAGTACAAGATCATTGCTATAATTGATTAAGCTTGTTTTTTTTTTTGTGGATTCTTGCAGAGACTAAATCTTCCATTGAAGACTAAGAGACATGTTGTATTTTGTATTGTATCACTAGAACATTCCGATGGTGAATGAAAGAATGTGATTTGTGCCATAAAAATACCATGTCATTAGTTCAATAAACAAGTGATATCTCTGTTGAATTACAATTTACGTTTTCTTTTGAAATGCATGTTTTAAATTATATTAGCCACCTACAGGATTATAAATCTAATTGAATATTTGAATTAAAGACTTTCTTCACAATTACTTACAGGGACATTTATAATCTAAATGGAATCCTCTAACTTCTGAGCCAACAAAACATTTATTTAGTCAAGCATCCAGTGAGAGAAATACTTCTATAATGGTTTTATTTCTTGTTTTCAATAGGTTGGGCTTTGAAGCATTAGATTAGAAATTAGAAGCTTTCTTGAAGAATATGAACCATTTATGCTTTAATCCTGCATTTCTTGTTCTTGCATCTCTAAGTTTACGCTTCCAGATTGATGATTTAATGTCTAGAAATTATATATATAATTTGAATGACATTTTCGGTGCCATTGCCGAGGAGATGCTAAAAGGATTAGAGCATTGATAGGTTGTTAGTATTATATAAATAGAATTAGATACATTTCTTGATAAATCATTTCAATTTTCTTCACTTGTGGTGCAATAAGAACCACTCCATCCAGTAACACATTGGCAGGAAGATATACAAGGAGAAGGGATGCATATGGAGGATTTCAAGGAAGGGTAGGATATTTCCAGAGGATAATCCAATGTAAGAAAAACTCTTGTCCAAATTTGCATAATAGAGTGACTATTTGTTACAAATTCATCAACGTGCCATAAGTTTTCTAAAAACTATGTTTAATATTTATAAGATGGGTATTGGATATTTTTGAGAGGATAAACTCATCATATCATGATGGTCACACTCACTAAGAATCCCACATTGCTAGATCACATTTTAGGAGAAAATTGGTCATTTTGTTTTTAAATTTTTGTAGCAAATTGACATTGGAAACCTCTTAGAAACAAGCTGGGAAAACAAGATTTGTGTCAATTTTCACATCCAACTCTATGTGACTAATTTCATATCTGAAAATTGTTTTCTAGTGTTCTAAAAATAAACCCTATTTGTTATCATTGAACAATTTTACACTGAAATTATTGACTGAAAATATATGCAGCGAAAACAACAAGATCATAGATGAATCATCAACACATATGAGTCACAATTTTATTTTTTCTGTAACGTTATCAATTTCAGAAATTTTGAGGGAAAAACCAACCCTCCCAGCCAGCACAATTTCACTAAAATCCGAGGACAACCTTGTCCTCCAATAACAAAAAAGTCATAAAATCAAACCTCAAAAAATCATTGGAAGTTTTCTCTTCCCACAAATCTACTACAGACCACTTGTACGGCTTGTTGACGTCACATATACTGCTACTGACATTAGCCTATATGGACCTACTCCTGCCCAGAAAAAATTTCACAGATGTAAGCGATTGACCCTTCTGCAACCCGCGTACATATGCGATTGTGCCCACTGCAACTTGCGTACATGCACAACTGTTCCCACATGCAAGTTGTGTAAATACACAATTGTGCCCACCTGCAACCCACATATGTACATGAAATCCTGTACAAACACTTTCGTATGATTCGCTCTACTCGTACAATTTCTTCCTTCTGCAGTTGCCTCTCTCCTAGGCTAGTTTTTTCAATGTTACAAACATTCCCTTGCTGAAATCATCAATCTGCTTGGCACAAGTGCAGACTCACTTATGTCAAATCCATCATGTCTCCACACACTCTACACCATATGGAATGTCACAATGACCTCTCTCCTTTATATACAAGTCTTAGGGGTCAACATAGAAGCCCTTCCACAAGTCAACATCAAATTAGATTGTCTTGTGGGTGTGAAGCCCCAACAAAAACCCACAAATCCCACTATCAAAAACATGAAGCCCCAACTTCATTCCAAAGGTGATTTTCACCAAACAAAGAGTCCATCGTGGTGCCAACAACGATTCCCAGGTGAAAAAAATCAACAATTTGAGGGAATAAAATTGAGAATTTTTCAAACTTGTTTCTAAGGCAGATAAACCTTGGAATCTAGTTTCTAACCCAATTTTAATCACTCAATTTGGATCTCAAACGAAAAAGTTATGACCAAAACATTGACTAGATGTAGAGTAGGCATCTCAGGAACATAGTTAGGACAACCAATTTTTGGCTTCCTAAACGAATATATATTTAAAACTTATTTATATACTGTATTCTCTTATGAATATAGTTTAAAACGCAATTTGAATCACTCAATTATGATATTATATGAGAAAATTTTGCCCAAAATACTAATTGACTATCCTAAATCTGCATTCCTAAAACTTTGTTTCCTAGGCTCTCCCTTGACATATTAGACATCCTCGCCGGTTGAAGCCGAGTGTCCCGCGAGGCCCCGCTAATCACCCATTTTTGTCAGGCGAGGACCCCTATAGACTGTAGTTTTCTATCAGGAGGGTTCAAGACATCCTCACTGATCGAACCACTATTGTCCCACGAGGCATCGCTAGATTGTCGATGTTTCTCGAGTTAGCAATATCGGGAAGACGTTCTCCCAGATTGGTCATGATGATTTGACCAGGGGAGAATGATACATTCACTCACGGGGCCATGTTGATTTGGATATTGATGAATAGCCCAAGGGAAGACAATCTCCTAGATTGGTCATGCTAAGTTGACCAAGGGAGAATGACACATTCACTCACGGGGCCACGTTGATTTGGATAGTGGTGAATGCCCCAAGGGAATTCTTTCTCCTATTAGTCATGTTGATTTGAAAATGAGTGAAAAAGACTCAAGATTCTCTCACATTGCCTGCTCAAGGATGGAGTGATCATTTTTTATAGGGCAGGGTTGACTTGTTTATAAGTCTAGTCTAATGTTGAAGATGTAGGCTCAAGAGACTTCTTGTGATGAGGGGTTTCTCGGTGGGTTTACTCAACATTAGATATTTTTATTAATTATACGTGCATGTGAGGAGATGATCCATCAACAAGGCTCATGGACAAATTTTCTAGGAAAGAAGAAATGCCAAGAAGGCAAGACAAATGGCAAGAAGAAACCCCATAAAACATTAAAGAAGATATTGAAGAAAAAAGTACAAGTTAGACCCACAAGTGAATTAAAGGTGACTCAAACTGTATAAATAAAGACTGGATCATTTCATTTTGACACATCTCACAACTCTTCTCATCAAGTGCGCATTAGCTAGTTTACAGTTGCACTATTCTCAGAGGTGCACTATCTTTGAGGGTTCTTCCTCATACAAGGGAAAATTTATCTATGTGTTATGGTTTCTTCATATTGATGGTGATGTACTTATTGGTTGGAATTCTTCTTAAGAAAATTTGTTGGGTTTTATCCCAAGGTTGGGTTTCCCAGGATAAAATCTTGTGTCTATTGTGCATGGCTATATTTTCTATTGTTTCCACTACAATTTATTTTCGTTGAGATTTTTAGTGTGTAATTATTATATGATAGCAGTGGAATAAAATTCATAAGGAAATAATTATCAGATTTGAAAATTGAAAATTCAATATGGACAACAAGCCTCGTCCCACGAGGACCTCTGTAAGAGGGTTTCGTGGATTCAGAGGACTCATTGATCAGATCCGTGAGGGTTTGGAATACCATTTATAGACAATCAGTACGCGAGCAGATCACATGAAGTTAGGGAGGCTTTGGATCTGTTTGGGAGAATCTATTGGATAATACTTTGGCATCCACATCAGGTTTTGCTTGCATTTTGTAGTGTTAGTTATTGTTATATAACTCCTACAATAGCCATTAGAACTCCATTATTTCTTTGCATCATATTCCATCCATAATAATAATGCCATGTGTTCCTTTCCATATTTTTGAGCATTTGAATGTTTGCAATATGTTTGGAGAAATAACCATATGATAGAGATTACATTACAACATTTCACATTTGTCATGAATATGTTTGACTAAATACATAACCAACCACACATAAAAGAGCAGAAAACATTAACTCCCTAGCATATTCTTGTTGGGTACATTACAGGGGTGGTGGGGTGGGACACATTCATACTCTTATACTGTCTTTTGATCCCATCTCACATAGTCCATATCTCTCATACAACCTTTATGCCTTCGTGTGAAATATTGGTGATCAACATGTTTTCTCCACATTTGACTTTTGTTGTTCCTGTAACCCCTCATTGGTTTGAATATGAGTACACCTATGAATCAAAATTCAGTAGTTGGGAGATGATTTAGGTACTATGGGGATGCTTCAACAGATGTCATAAAAATCCAAAGCATTTTCAATAGATCCTGTAACTACAGTGCAKATCGTGTAACCACATTCATTGGTTAATATACTTGTGCTTTCTCAAATCAAAATCTTCCACTTGGAGGTTGTTCTACACATCTGGGACATGCTTTGACACCTATTGGATCCCAAGAAMTTCAAACTAGTTTATCTATGGAATGCGGTCAAACCAAAAGTCAAACTTGACAACTTTAGAACAATTAAACCTGCTCCAAAGACACTTTTTGCACACTATTTGAAGGCAACTGAGGCCGAACTAAGAAATTATAAGAAATAKATTTTGAGYAGAACATAAAATTTTGAGTAATATGTGAGAAAAATTCTCTGAAAATGCACAAGGAAGGTTTTGAGAGAACATTTTAAAGATAGTTTTATGTTTTTTACTGATGGGTGAAGAAAAACTAGAATTTATGTATTTTGCACAACTGTACATTTTTTTTCATAAAAATGAAAATATGAAGGTACATTATGGTAAATAAGGTAAAAATACATCGTCTCCCTTTTGAAACATTCAATTTGGCTTTAAAATGAGCCCGAGGGGTCCATTTTTGTGCACTTGGACAACCTTATCAAGTTTGAAAAAAATGACATAAATTGATTTTCTTTTATCTTCCAAACCGTGCATCGGATTGCTATGAAATTTGGACCAGAAATTCATCAATGTAAAAGGAATAAGAACAAAAAATTCCAGCTCAAACCGATTTATATTTTGTAATAAATCAACCACCGTCACCTAGAACCATTTTTCATTTTTCTTGAGATTCATGCATCCATGGGCCATGAGTTTTGGTGGACAAAAGCATAGAGGTAGTATCAACAACTCCACAAAATTTCACAAGAATCTGGCTGATGGATTATGAGAAAATGGATGACCAAGTTTATTGCAAGACATCCTGTAACCCTTTTGAGATCTGATAACCATTTGTTCGTTTGCATACTAATGCAACCTTAAACAAAAATCTGGCACATGGGTTTTTTGTGCAGACTTTATAAGATGGTTTGGTACCTATTGAACCAAGAATTTGGTTGATAAATTATGATGATTCAGGAAATAAGATATTTGGTTGATGCATAAACTATTGGGTCATCATTTTGAATGCATGATTGAATTTTCAAGTTTATGATGTTTTTTTCTAGAAGAGGAAGATTCTTTGTTGTAGCGGAAAATAGATTGAGTCTAAGTAGGTGCTTCTACACAAGAGCCAACACTCACAAAATTGTGGTTTCCACATAAGAACCAACCACAAGAAGCTCAAAGGTAAGTGTTTTCACACAAGAACCAACACTTGCAAAACTCGTGGTTGTCACACAAGAACCAACCATAAGTAGCTCAACTTCCACTCAGATACATTTCAGAGAAAGAATACCCCATCACATAGTTCAGGAGAATCAGATGCAAGGTTGCATGAATACATGCAACATGTTCAGTTGGGGGGAGATGTCGAGTCACCAAATTTCCATCCATCTTACCATTATATCACATCATTTTCCGTTTTCTCGTAACCTTGCATTAAGACCATTTTAATATTTATATGAGGGACTAGACTTATTATTTTCCAATGCATTTATTTTGGTATTTTAAGTGAGTTTATGATTGAATATTAGAAAAACAACATGTTTTCACTTATATCTCAAAGTTGGGCGAGTTTGGTGATGTTTATAGGTATATTGGAAGATTCCAACAATGTCAAATTTCACCAGATAGCTCCAAATTCGAATTTCTTCTTCAACCATTGAATATTTGTCATGGATTTGGATCATCATCAACTATCTTTGGTGTGGAAAGATTCTTGGACCATATACACGATTAGTGTGATTTGTTTTGAATTATTAGCAAAAATATTGTAATCATTTACTAGTTGGTTTTTAGTTTTTACTTACTAGTAAATTCTTATAACCACATGAGAGAAAACTGAATCTGAATTTATTAGTTCCTTATCTTATTTTCAAAGCAAATTATGTATAAATAAGAGTTCCTTCTCCATTCAAAGGGGGGGACTCTTGCAACATATGTCCAAATTATGATGGAATAAAATAAATTTCTTGGTATTTCTCTTTACATAATTTGTCATTCTTTAGTTCTATTAATAATATGATTTTATTTAGTTTACAATGTTGTAGTTTAGTTTTCTACCTTGTTCTTGGGAGAATTGAGCTCACTCCAAATGGATCATGGTGGTCTTTTATTTCATTTTATGCGAGTGTGTTTATTTTATGCAAGTTTGTTTTCCTTTTTTATCAAAGCATTTTTTCATGGAAAGAGAAAGTCTCATCCATACCAAAAGATAACTTGGTGACAACAAGGTCTTAGTAAGTATGGTGGTGCTCAAGCATATGGTCATTGCTAGAATTGATTAAGCTTTCTTTCGATTATTAATTTTTGTGGATTCTTCCAGAGACTAAATCTTCCATTCAAGACTAAGAGACAAGATGTATTTTGTATTGTATCATAGGAAAATTCCGATGGTGAATGAAAGAATGTGATTAGTGCCATAAAAATACTGTGTCATTAGTCCAGTAAACAAGTGATATCTCTGTTGAGTTACAATTTACGTTATGTTTTGAAATGCATGTTTTCAATTACATTAGCCACCTACAGGATTATAAATCTCATTGAAGATCTGAATTAAATAATTTCTTCACAATTAGTTTCAGGGACATTTAAAATATAAATGGAATCCTCTAACTTCTGAGCCAACAAAGCATTTCTTTAGTCAAGCATCCAGTGAGAGAAATACCTGTATAGTGGTTTTATTTCCTATTTCCAATAGGTTGGGCTTTAAAGAGTGATTTTGCTTTGAAGCACTAGATTAGAACTTAGAAACTTTCTTCAAGAATAGGAACCATTTAGGCTTTAATCTCACATTTCTTGTTCTCGCATCTCTAAGTTTACGCTCCCAGATTGATGATTTAATGTCCAAAAATTATATATAATTTGAATGAAATTTTTGGCGTCATTGTCGAAGAGATGCTAAAAGGATTAGAGCATTTATAGGTTGTTAGTATTGTATAAATAGAATTAGATAGATTTCTTGATAAATCATTTCAATTTTCTTCACCCGTGGTGCAATAAGAACCACTCCATACAGTAACACATTGGCAGGAAGATATACAAGGAGAAGGGATGCATATTGAGGAGGGTTTCAAGGAAGGATAGGATATTTCCAGAGAACAATCCAATGTAAGCAAAATTCTTGTCCAAATTTTCATAATAGAGTGACTTTTGTTACAAATTCATCAACGTGCCATAAGTTTTCTAAAACTATGTTTAAGATTTATAATATGGGTATTGGATGTTTTTGGGAGGATAAACTCATAATATCATCATAGTCACACTCACTAATAATCCCACATACTTAGATCACATTTTAGGATAAAATTGGTCATTTTGTTTTTAAATTTTTGTAGCAAATTGACATTGGAAACCTCTTAGAAACAAGTTGGGAAAAATAAGATTTGTGTCAATTTTCACATGCAACTCTATGTGACTATATTCAAATCTGAAAATCGCTTCCTAGTGATCTAATATTAAACCCTAGTTGTTATCATTGAACAATTTTACATTGAAATTATTGAATGAAAATATATGTAGCGAAAACAACAAGATCATAGATGAATCATCAATACATATGATTCACAAATTTTTTGTTCTGTAGCGTTATCAATTTCATAAATTTTGAGGGAAAAACCAACCCTCCCAACCAATACAATTTCACCAAAATACGAGGACAACCTTGTCCTCCAATAATAGAAAAATTATAAAACCAAACCTCAAAAAATCCTTGGAAGTTTCCTCTTCCCACTAATCTATTGCAGACCACTTGTACGACCTGTTGATGTCACCTGTAATGCTATTGATTTCATCATGTATGGACTTGCTTCTGCTCAGAAAAATTTGCACGGATGTACACGAATTACCCTTCTACAACCCACATACATACACGACTATGCCCACTGCAACCTGCGTACATGCACAACTGTGCGCACCTGCAACCTGCGTACATACATGGTTGTGCCCACCTCCAACCCGCGTATGTACATGAAAAGATGTACAAACACTTATGTATGATTCTCTCCACTCGTACAATTTCTTCCTTCTACAAGTGCCTCTCTCCTAGGCCATATTTTTCAGAGTTACAAACATTCCCTTGCTGAAATCACCAAGCTCCTTGGCACAAGTGTAGACTCACTTATGCCAAATCCATCATGTCTCCACACAATATACACCATATTAAGCGTCACAATGACCTCTCTCCTTTATATACAAGTCTTAGGGGTCAACATAGAAGCCCTTCCACAAGTCAACATAAAATTAGACTTTCTTGTGGGTGTTAAGCCCCAACAAAAACCCACAAATCACACCACCAAACCCATGAAGCCCCAACTTCACTCCAAAGGTGGTTTTCACCAAACAAAGAGTCCATCATGGTGTCGGTGACAATTCCCACGTGCTTGACACCTAGGCCATGTGAGAATACTTGTCGGAGCTACAAAAATAAACAATTTGAAAGACTGAATTGAGAATTTTTCAAACCTGTTTCTAAGGGAGATAACCCTTGGAATATGGTTTCTAACCCAATTTGAATCACTCAATTTGGATCTCAAATGAAAAATTTATGACCAAAACATTGATTAGAAGTAGAGTAGGTAGCTCAGGAACATAGTTAGGACAACCACCTTTTGGATGGCTAAATGAATATATCTTTAAAACTTGTTTCTATGATGTATTCTCCTACAAATATAGTTTACAATGCAATTTTAATCACTCAATTTTGACATCATATGAGAAAATTATACCCAAAATACTAATTGACTATCCTAAATATGCATTCTTAAAACTTTGTTCCCTAGGCTATCCCTTGGCATATTAGACATCCTCCTTGGTTGAAGCCGAGGGTCCCGTGAGGCCCCGCTAGTCACCTAGTTTTGTCAGGCGAGGACCCATGTAGACTGCATTTTTCTACCGGGAGGGTTCAAGGCATCCTCGCTGGGTGAAACACTATTGCCCCATGAGGCACCCCTGGACAACCATCCTCGTCCCGCGAGGACCTCTGTTAGAGGGTTTCGTGGATTAAATGAACTCGTTGATCAAATCCATGAGGGTTTGGAAGGCCATTTACAAGCAATCAACACGCAAGCGGATTGTATGAAGTTAAGGATGCTTTGGATCAGTTTGGGAGAATCTATTAGATAAGACTTTGGCATCCACATCATGTTTTTCTTGATTTTTGTAGTGTTGGTTATTGTTATACAACTACTACAACAACCATTAGACCTATGTTATTTCTTTGTATCAAATTCCATCCATAATAATAATGCCATGTGGTCCTTTCCCTATTTTTGAGCATTTGAATGTATGCAATATGTTTGGAGAAATAACCATATGGTAGAGATTACATTACAACATTTCACATTTGTCATGAATATGTTTGACTAAATACATAACCAACCGCACATAAAAGAATGGAAAACATTAACTCCCTAGAAGAATCATGTTGGGGAAATTACAGAGGGGTGGGGGGGTGAGACACATTCATACTCTTATACCATCATTTGATCCCATCTCACATACTCCATATCTCTCATAAAACCTTTTTGCCTTCGTGTGAAACGTTGGTGATCAACATGTTTTCCCCACATTTGACTGTTGTTGTTCCTGTAACCCCTCATTGGTTTGAAAATGAGCACAACTCTGAATCAAAATTCAGTAGTTGGGAGATGATTTAGGTACTACGGGGATGCTTCAACAGAAGTCATAAAACACCAAAGCATTTTCAACAGATCCTGTAACTACAGTGCAAATCTTGTAACCACATTCATTGGTTAATATACTTGTGCTTTCTCAAATAAAAACATGCCACTTGGAGGTTGTTCTACACATCTAGGACATGATTTGAAACCTATTGGATCCCAAGAAATTCAAACTAGTCTCTTTATGGAATGCGGTCAAACCAAAAGTAAAACTTGACAACTTTAGAATAGTTAAATATGCTCCAAAGACACTTTTTGCACATTGTTTGAAGGCGGTTGAGGCCGAACTAAGAAATTATAAGAAATGGATTTTATGTAGAACATAAAAATTTGAGTAATATGTGAGCAAAATTCTTAGAAAATGCGCAAGGTTTTGAGAGAACATTTTAAAGATAGTTTTATGTTTTTTACTGTTCGGTGAAGAAAAACTAGAATTTATGTATTTTTGTACAATTGTACTTTTTTTTTTCATAAAAATTAAAATTTGAAGGTATATTATGGTAAAGAAGGTAAAAATACACCGTCTCCCTTTTGAAAGACTCAATTTGACTTTAAAATGAGCCCGAGACGTCCATATTTGTGCACTTGGACAACCTTGTCATGTTTGAAAAAAATGACATAAATTGATTTTCTTGTATCTTGCAAACTATTTATTGGATTGCGATGAAATTTGGACCAGAAATGCATCAATGTAAAAGGAACAAGAAAAAACAATTTTAGCACAAACCAATTTATATTTTGTGATAAATCAACCATCGTCACCTACAACCATTTTGTATTTTTCTCGAGATTCGTGCATCTATGGGCCATGAGTTTTGGTGGAAAAAGCATAGAGGTAATACCGACAACTCCACAAAATTTTACAGGAAATCGATTGATAAATTATGAGAAAACGGATGACCAAGTTTGTTGCAAGACATCATGTCGTTAAATTTAATGTTGTTATTAGGTTATCAAAGCATTTTCAAAACAACAACATAGAGAGGATCACTGAAAGAAACACAATCACAAGGTATACAACATTTTATCCTGGGAAACCCTCA
>ML817339.1:0-19205 GCA_009831015.1 Picea engelmannii
TTTTAAAACAATGTGACAATCGATTTCATAAAATTGACAAGCCAAGAGCTATAAAAATAAGGATCACATCATATAAAAACAAAATAAACCATGACCCCTATGCAATTCATAGAATCAAGTATAAACCCATATGCTCAATGCCTCATAAGTTTAATAACATCAAGTTGCGCAATCAAAGTAAGAATAGGCAAATAGGCATAGTTTGAAAATCCTTTTAGCCACTTAATGATAAACCAAAGGTAAGTGCAAAGATCATGACAGTTCAAATAACTATGGAGGAGTTTTCACGCTTACAGTCGTGAAAACTAAATGGAGACCAATTTGCAAATGTCAGAAGAAAAGAAAATATCGTCTATTTGAAAAAATGAGACTACAATTTGAAGTTCAGAAGACATAGGTGTAGGCAGCTGATAGGGAAATGGAAAAAATTGAATTGGCTGCCAATAGGTTCTTATTTGATGTTTATTTTGTTGTTCGACACTGCTTACATGTTTGAGCATGATTAATGTTCAAATGACTAGTTCTATTCGCAACACATGGAAGATGGACAATTCATGATATGTGTGGGTTTCGTTACTCTAATTTATCAATTCCATATCATGGTGTCTTATATCCATTGCTATCACATTTCTATTAGCGCCATGATCTGTTACATGTTTCACCTGCACAAAACACATGTTAGTCATGACAAAAGATTAAAAAAATATGGAAAAAAATATAAGGAAGAAACTAAACTATGCTACTATGCTACACTATGTGCATTGAAATTAAAGGATTGTTTTTAGTCCTAGATAACAAAGTTAGTGTCTATATGATTTATTGACTTATATGGAAGCACATTTGATATGCGTTACATTATGGTTGGAAATGGTTAAACGTGATGTGGGGTGGTGCATTTGGAAAGTAATGGATGTGAGTTTTGATGCATAGATTAATTGAATGGATTAATGGATGGTTGAGTGACATGTACTAAGTGATTGAATGAGTAAAGGATGGAAATGATGTGCATTTACTGCATGTCACTCCATACCTCTCCCACCATCCATCAACCTAGCTTGGCTATTGTTCGATTGTGTTTCGTTGTGGTTAAGCTTCGAATTTTAGTAAAGGGAAGAACTGCTCGACCAAGCTCGAGTTTTTAAGGATTTTTGGTTACATGTATGTCTTTTTCTCCATCCATGAACCCACTCTAGTTATGAAATATATATTGGCTTAGTGATGTATGGATATGTGCTTTTCTTGAGACTGGAAACTATGTAAAATTGTGATATTTCTCTGGAATGGTTGGTTGTGTGTATTCACTGTAAATGAAAGGATTAGATAGTTGAATTCACGATTTCATTGATGATTCTATGTGGTGGAAGACATGAAGGCTATTTGTTGTCTTATGGGTTTTTCTTGGAGGGTTTCATTCAGTCAAAACTTGATGGCCATCTCCACAGAATTATTGTAAACATGCCCAGTCATATTTGGTTGATGTGTTTGATTTTGAACCACTCTGGGTCACTGCTATCGTTTTTGCCTGGTCGTGGGTTCGTTTATGATTATGGTTTCTACAAAATTGGTTTGGTTGGATATTATGTTAAGATTCTTTCTTTAGGGTTGGTTGTTATTTCGTGGCTCTATTTTAGTATCAACATTACACAGGTTGATTGGAAAAACCATGAGGTTTGTGCCCTGCGTGTTCTCAGTGTTGTTATAAGAAGCCTCTGCTCCTCTGTTCATAGTCTCTCCTATCTCCTGAACTATCACCTTGTTTGCGAAGCTATTGGTGATATGACATGGGTGTCCACCGTATTGTCTCGAAATTTTCTCACCTACTATTGGTGGTCGAATCCAGTCTCCCTATGTTGGTCCATAGAGCGAACCCTTGATTACTCAAATCCCATTTTAATTATTCAAAGCTTGTTTTAATAAATGGAGCCAGTTATATCCTGTTGGGTATATTGTTGATTGTTATGAGTTGGTGGAGTATCATTGATAGTGGTTAATTGTTGGCTCATCTCTTTTAATAGCGTTGATAGTGGTTTTTATTATCGACATCTAGTCACTGCATTGTTTATTATAGCAGTCGATTCTATAGCTCAACATGGTTAATTGGTTGATTCGAGAAATGAAATGGGCATACAGTTGCTACCTCTTGTGTTATAATAGTCGGATTTTTAACTCAACATTGTTTTATGGTTGATCAAGAGTATGCCTCTTTGCTTTATGCACTGGGTTGTGTGTTTCCTACAACATGATATAGGTTGAAATGATGGTTGTTGTTACTATGTGTTTTAATTTCCAATCGAGATTATAGCAATTTAAAAATGTGATATTTGTGACTTGGTTGTCTATTGTATGCATTTTATGGATGTCGTGCATCATATCAGAGATGGGCACATGTTTTATAACAAAACGGTTTCATTACAATTTAAATGTTAGATTGATTAAAGGAATGGAATCAGGCATGATTTCTAAAGAGCTTGTTTCTTTGTTTGATTTAAAGAATTTATTTGTAGACAGTGGTTGATGGTTTGGATGTTGAACATAGTCAATGCAAATGAATGCATGTTCATTGGAATTTTCTTTTAATATTAAATGGAAGAAATGAAAGGAAATGACGCAGTCCGTACACGCCTCCCGGGCACGCACGTCCTTGCACAGGACCTTCTTCTTCTCGGCCCAAAGAACTCGAAGGTTCTTCTATCTCCCTATCGGGAGATCTGCACCCACAACAATCTATTTCGAGGTCTCCCCTCTACCACTGGGAGATCAACGAAATATCGCTATTTCGCGAGTTCGTGGCTTAAAGCCTTCAACTCTTTTCCTCTAAAACCTTGCGATACCTGATACATGTATAACTCCTTTTTTTTTATTAGTGCCCTCACCCCATGCAACCGTGGGCTAGGCTTAAATGCTAGCACTTCTCTCCACCTCGCAACCTCACAACCTTGCAACCTCATGACCTCGCGACCTCGCCGGTTGAACCCTTGAGTTTTTACCCTCTTAGTCCGCGAGTCCCCGAGATGCACGGTCCCACCTTATGCTCTACCACGCGTCCACAAGAATCTCGGCTCCTCAGCACTTTGTGACTCGAAGTTCACACAGATCTCAGCTCCTCAGCAGTTCGCGACTCGCAAATCCTTGGTGCCACCTGTATTCCACTCGCGCTCCGCTATGGCCCACAGTGCTCCAGCTGTCAGAATATCGCTATCTCGCAACCTCACGATACCCGCGTCCCAATTCTCGGACCTTTTCTTGCGAGGTCCTGAGACACGATACCTCGCTCAGATCCAATGGTCCTTCTATGCTACGTATCCAACGACTGTCCTTCTCTCGCCACCTCGCAACCTCGCGACTTGGAGTACCCAAATGTTGGACTCTCAACCTGCGAGCTCCCGAGCTTGTGAGATCCGTCGATCTCTCACCACCTGTCCTCCTCAGATGGACAGCTATGATCTCTTCGTTGCTTCGTCGCCTCGCGTCCTCACACCTCATGACTTTTCACACTCAATACTTGGTCCTTTAGCCCGCGAACTACCGAGTTCACGAGATCACTGATCTCTGCCACCTGTCCCCTCAGATGGACGACTCCAAATATCTCGCCGCTTCGCCACTTATGACTTGGAGTACCCAATACTTGGGCTTTCAACCAGCGAACTCCCGAGTTCGCGAGATCATCGATCTCTGCCACCTGTCTCTTCAGATGGATGAATAAAAATCCCTCGCTACCTCACCACTCATGAAGTCGAATGATTTCCTCTTCGCTCCTCCAATGCCTGAGTCTGCGAGATGAGGATCTACTTACACGCGTCCTCCACGACGAACGACTCTACCTTCCCTGAGCTTCAAAACCTTCAGAATATTCTTGTCGTAACCTCCCTGCACCTCTACAAGATCTGATGGTCCTTGGAATATCACGAAATCTCTTCAGAAGATTTCGACCGCCTATTCTCCCTTGGTTAATCCACAAAATAGAAAGAGTATCTCTCCACGCGATTCTTTCGTCGTTTTTCCACGCTATGACGTTCCTCCCTAACTTCAAGTCACACTTGTCTACGTCGATCTTTGGTGACTCAAAGGTCTATCCCTCCTGAGCTTTGCTAAATTAGTCCAACCTCAATGAGGTTCTCTCCACGCACTCCTTGCGGCATGCCTGCGAACACTTCAACTGTTTGAGCTTCCTTCGACTCTGTGTATGCCCGTAGCAACAGTCCTTTAATACTTCTGCTCAGTTTCATGACTGAGACCCTCCTTAGCCTGCACACTCCTTGCATGACTTGTATAACCCACTTTCTCTTCTGTGCAAATTGAGGACAAGATTTTAACTCCTGAGCCTTTTGTCAACGCACTCCTTGCGGACAACTCAACTGCACTCCTTGCAGGAATCCTTGCTCAAAGAGAAACAATTGTAACTCACCTCACCCACTCTCAGATTTCAGTTCTTAACACATGAAATCATACACACAACATAATAACAAATGCATAACAGGGAGTAATATTCATAAGCAGAGCATTTAACACACATACACAGAGAATAACACAACAACCATGAATCTGAATCAACTTCTTATATTAATTCAAGATCTGTACATGGGCGTTCTTCTACAACTCTCTGCTATTCTCCTATGCTCTCTCCTCTTCTTTCTCTTCCTGAACTACTCCTCTTACAATGATACAAATGAGGGTGTCTATATTCGGTTTTCCCTCTTCCTTCTAGAACTATCTAATCTAAGAATTCAATTCTATCTACCTGAAACTACTACTATAAATGCCTCTATCTATCTCAGACGAGAGCGTATGGCTCGAGGTCTAAGTACATTTCTACCAAGGTGCTTAAATTAAATTATCTCATTTAAGTTAGGCGCGTCAACTTCAAGAGAGAATTTAAAATTCAAAAACTTGCACTTGACGTCTTCCAGTTGGCTTCCTGCTTCCAC
Source organism: Picea engelmannii (assembly GCA_009831015.1). Taxonomy (NCBI): domain Eukaryota; kingdom Viridiplantae; phylum Streptophyta; class Pinopsida; order Pinales; family Pinaceae; genus Picea; species Picea engelmannii. The sequence goes on from ML817339.1 coordinate 4,926, forward strand.
GTTGGTTTTGTTTTTCATGAGGGATGCTCCTGCATCATACTCGCTCGCTTGAAAATTTGCATCGGATCCTATCCATGATCTCCTGCACGATATGTCCATGCTTCTGAATCTTAGCTTCAGTCTCCCAACTAGCATCTTCAATTGGATGACCCTTCCACTTAACCAAATATTCAAAATATTCTTTCCTCCTGGTTTTCTTACCCACTCTTTTACTCAGTATCTGCTCCATCTGTGGCTTCACTGCAACTGGCATCTTCTTCTGCCACTGGACCTCTGGTTGATCATCACTTTCAGCTCCTGCTTCATCAGCTTTATATGGATATAAATATGAAACATTAAATATCGAAGATATTCAAATGCCCTCTGGTAACTCAATTTCATAAGCATTCTGTTCCATCTTCTTCAAGACCTTGCATGGCCCAATTTTCTTCATCTTTAGCTTGTTGTATGTTCCTCTCGGGAGCCTTTCCTTCCTCAAATGTGCCAAAACCAGATAACCAACCTCAAACTGAAGTTGTCTCCAATGTTGATCTACTCTGCGCTTGTACTCCTGGCTTGACTTCAACAGTCGCTCCTTCACCTGAATGTGAAGTTCTGTCATCACTTCAGCAAATTATCCTACACTAGCATTGCTAGTACTAGTCTATTCTGAATCCCTCAGTTCAGAAACTCCTCTTGGCTGCATTCCATATACAATCTGGAATGGACTTTTTCCTGTACTCCTATTCACTGAATCATTATAAGCAAACTCTGCTTGTGGTAATATGTTGTCCCAGATGCTATGGTGCTCGATCACCAAGCTCCTCAACAAGTCTCCTAGACTCTTATTTACCACCTCTGTTTTCCCATCCGTCTGAGGATAATAAGCAGAACTAAACATCAAATTAGTCCCCAGCTTCTTCCACAATGTTCTCCAGAAATGCCCTATGAATTTTGTGTCTCTGTCTGAAACTATGCTTTTCGACAATCCATGAAGTCTTACAATCTCTTTGAAAAACAAATTTGCGATGTGAGTCGCATCGCTGGTCTTCTAGAATGGAATAAAATGTGCCATCTTAGAAAATATGTCAACTACCACAAAGATTGAATCAACACCTCTTTGTGTCTTTGCTAATCCCAATACAAAATCCATGCTAATTTCATCCCATGGCCTCTCAGGTATGGGTAATGGCTGATAAAATCCTGCATTCTGCTTCCTCCCTTTTTAATGCTGGCATATCCTGCATCTATCCACAAATTTATTGATTTCTGAATGCATCCCGGCCAAAAGTATGACTCACTCAGCTTAGTAAATGTCTTATCATGGCCAAAATGTCCTGCTAATCCACCACTATGCTTCTCTTTCAACAAGTTCTCCCTCATGGAGCAATTTGGAATACACAGTTGATTGCCTTTGAATAGTAATCCATCCTGGATCACATACTCTATCCACTGGCTTCTGTCTCTGAGAACTGGATTCTCAGTTCCTTCATAAGCTTCCTTAAAGTCTGCATCATCTGCATACATGTCTTTAAAATCATCAAAGCCTAATGTCCTGACTTTGAACTCCTGCAACAACAAACACTTCCTGCTCAAAGCATCAACAACTTTGTTAGCAGTACCAGAAATATGGTTTATCACAAAAGTGAAATTTTGCATGTATTCTACCCATTTAACATGCCTTTGATTCAGCTTTTCTTGTTGAGTCACATACTTCAATGCATGGTTATCACTATATAAAACAAATTCCTTTGGAATCAAATAGTGCCTCCATTTTTTCAATGCCTGTATGATGGCATATAATTCTTTGTCATATGTGGAGTACTTTTATTTTGCCTCATTCATCTTCTCGCTGAAATATGCAATTGGCCTGTCCTCCTGACTCAAGACCGCTCCTATGGAAAACCCGCTTGCATCACATTTCACTTGAAATGTCTTTTGAAAATCTGGCAACACCAGCATGGGTTGCTCTGTAATCTTTCATTTCAATAAATTGAAACTCTTCTCAGCCTCTTCTGTCCAGTGAAAAGGTTTATGTCTTTTCTTCACTGTATCCATCATTGTTGCACTAATTCCACTGAAATTTCTAATGAATTTCCGGTAGAAACTGGCAAACCATGAAAAATCCTCACCTCAAATACGTTCCTCGGTGATGACCAATTCTTGATTACCTCCACCTTATCTGGATCCATCCTCAACTCATTTGCAGATATAACAAAACCCAGATAGATGAGTTTTGTCTTCATGAATGAGGACTTCTTCATGTTTATCAACAACTTCTCTTGCTGTAACCTCTTCAACACAATAGCCAAATGCTTCAGGGGTTCAACCTTTGTCTTGCTGAAAACCAATATGTCATCCAGGTACATGATGACAAACTTTCCAATGAAATCCTTCAGGACTTCATTCATCATCCTCATAAAAGTACTCGGTGCATTTGTCAAGCCAAACGGCATGACAAGACATTCATACAAACCTTCGTTTGTCTTGAATGATGTTTTCCATTTGTCACCTTCTCTCATACGAATCTGATGATATCCACTCTTCAAATCTATCTTCGAAAAAAAAAATTCCCCACTTAAGAAATCCATCAAATCATCCATCCTTGGCAATGGGAATCTATAACTGATAGTTATCTTATTTATCGCCCTTGAATCAGTGCACATCCTCCAGCCTCCATCTTTCTTCGGACTAAGTACTGTTGGAACATCACACAGACTCAAGCTTTCCCTGACCAAGCCTTTGTCCAACAACTCCTAGACCTGTGTTTTAACCTCTTCATTCTCCTGTGGCGTCAATCTGTACGCGACTTTGTTTGGTAAACTAGCTCCTAGTATGAGATCAATATGATGACTCACACTCCTCATTGGTGGCAACGAACGAGGTAATTCGTCCACCACAATATCAGCGAACTCTTCCAGCAGTTCCTGAACTTCCTCCGGTAGATCGTCCACTCTTGTGCTAGTCAGAACAATTCTCAGTTTTCTGACCACAAAGAATTGTGGACCCTCCTTCTTCTTAACTTCTGTAAGAAGTTCCTTCCCACTCATGAGAAGTACTCTATTGCTTTCTTCTGGCTTCCCCTTTTTATCCTCAATTGGAAACAACATATGAGTTCTCCCATTCTTCTCCAGGGCATATGTATTCATCCTCCCATCATGAACTACATTTCTATCATATTTCCATGGTCTACCCAACAACAAATGACAGACATCCATAGGAATAACATCACATAAAATCTTATCATTATATCTTCCTATCTTGATGTCAACTAAGCACTGTTTAGTGACATTTACCTGATGTCCCTTCTGTAGACATGAAACTTTGTATCGACTTGGATGATCAGTTGTCTCTAGCTCCAGTTTTTCTACCATCTCGGTTGAAATGAGATTATTTGTGCTTCCACTGTCCACGATGACTTTGCATACTCTATCCTTGGTCTTGCAAGTAGTCCTAAAAAGGTTGTTTCTCTGTGATGGATTCTCTGTCTCCTTCTCTAGCATCAAAATGACTTTTCGCATTACTAGCGATCTTCCACCTTCAGCGTACTCTGCCTCAACATATCGCCTCTGTGCCTCGACGATGTGAGTCTCTCCAATTTCTTTCCTTTTCTCTGGACATTCGAACAACCTGTGCCCATTCTTTCCACACGTGAAGCATGTGATTACTCCACCTCTTCCTCTTCCTCTACCTCTGGTACGAGGAAACCTATTATATTCAACATATCCTCCTTTTTGCTCAATTTTTTGTCCTCGCTGCTCAGCATATGGTCTTCTCTGTGAGGTTCCACCTCTTTCAACCTTTTCCTGAGGTTTCTTCCAGTCTTCCTTGGGCTTCTGGTATTTACATTGGGCATCTGCTTTGCCTTTGGGCTGACTCCTGCCCCTACCTATCTGACTTTGTTTATGGCTCAGCTTCTCCTTAGATTTCAGAGCCAATTGGTAAGCATCCTCCACCGTTCTGATGGTTTCCATATTTAATTCATCCTGAATTTCATACCTCAGGCCATTCAGGTACCTGGCGACCTTTTCGTCATTTCTTTCGTGATGACCTGCTCTAATATTCAACCTGTAAAACTCCTTAGTATACTCCTTCACTGTCATCATCTTCTGTCTCAGGTTCTGCATCCTCCTGAACAGAGAAATTTGATAATCCCTGGGAATGAATGTTGCCTTCATCTTTGCAATCATCCTGTCCCAGCTCTTTATCTTCTGTTTTCCTTGGCAACATCTGTCAGCTTGCATTTCATCCCACCACAAGGCTGCATGTCCCTTTAATCTTATGACAGCATGTCTGACCTTCTTGTCATCTTTGATATCTTCATAATCGAAGTAAGTGTCAAGATCTATAATCCAATCTAGCAGCTCTTCTGCATCCAGACTCCCTTCATAAGCTGGAATATCCATTTTTGTTTTCGAACTCATCCGAGCGATAGCCCTAATTAACCGCTCATTGGATGCATCTTCGAATGCAACTTCTTCCTGTTGTTCAGCTTCAACTTCACCTTCAGGGTCACTCATATCTCCAGCATTTGTTGTGCATCTCTGTGCTGCTTCCATATCTTCTAATCTTGCTCGGAGATCACGTATCTGCCTTTCCATTTCTGGATTTTGTACTTGTCTCCCTCTTCTTCTCACATCCTTGTCCTCTAGATCAGGTGATTGTCTTTCCCTTCTTGGCAGCATGGTGAAATTTTATTTTTTCTGCTATAGAAAGCAAAGAAACTGTTCTATGCTTTGATACCACTTGACGCAGTCCGTACACGCCTCCCGGGCACGCACATCCTTGCACAGGACCTTCTTCTTCTCGGCCCGAAGAACTCGAAGGTTCTTCTATCTCCCTATCGGGATATCTGCACCCACAACAATCTGTTCCGAGGTCTCCCCTCTACCACCGGGAGATCAGCGAAATATCACTATTTCGTGAGTTCATGGCTTAAAGCCTTCAACTCTTTTCCTCTCAAACCTTGCGATACCCGATACATGTATAACTCCTTTTTTTTTATTAGTTCCCTCACCCCATGCAGTCATGGGCTAGGCTTAAATGCTAGCGCTTCTCGCCACCTCGCAACCTCGAAACCTCACGACCTCACGACCTCGCTGGTTGAACTGTCGATTTTTTACCCTCTTAGTCTGCGAGTCCCCGAGATGCGCGGTCCCACCTTATGCTCTTTCATGCGTCCACAAGCATCTCGGCTCCTCGGCACTTCGCGACTCGGCGTTCACATGGATCTCAGCTCCTCGGCACTTCGCAACTCGCGAATCCTTGGTGCCACCTGTATTCCACTTGTGCTCTGCTATGGCCCACACTGCTCCAGCTGTCGGAATATCACTATATCGCAACCTCGCGATACCCGCGTCCCAATTCTCGAACCTTTTCTTGCAAGGTCCCGAGACACAATACCTCGCTTAGATCCAACGGTCCTTCCGTGCTATGGATCCAATGGTTGTCCTTCTCTCGCCACCTCGCGACCTCGTGACTTGGAGTACCCAAATGTTGGACTCTCAACCTACGAGCTCCCGAGCTTGCGAGATCCATCGATCTCTCGCCACCTGTCCTCCTTAGATGGACGGCTATGATCTCTTCGCTTCTTTGTCGCCTCGCGTCCTCACGCCTCGCGACATTGCATACTCAATACTTGGGCCTTTACCCTGTGAACTCCCGAGTTCGCGAGATCACCGATCTTTGCCACCTGTCCCCTCAGATGGACGACTCCAAATATCTCGCCGCTTCTCCACTCATGACTTGCAGTACCCAATACTTGGGCTTTCAACCAACGAAATCCCGAGTTCATGAGATCACCAATCTCTGCCACCTATCTCTTCAGATGGACAGCTAAAAATCCCTCGCTACCTCGCCACTTGTAAAGTCAAATGACTTCCTCTTCGTTCCTCCAATGCCCAAGTCTGCGAGATGAGGATCTACTTACACGCGTCCTCCACGATGAACGACTCTGCCTTCCTTGAGCTTCAAAACCTTCGAAATCTTCTTTCTGTAACCTCCCTGCACCTCTGCAAGATCTAACGTTCCTTGGAATCTCGCGAAATCTCTTCAGAAGATTTCAACCGCCCATTCTCCCTTGGTTAATCCATGAAATAGAAACAGTATCTCTCCACGAGATTCTTTCATCGTTTCGCCAACCTGCGACGTTCCTCCCTGACTTCAATTCACACTTGTCTACGTCGATCTTCGACGACTTAAAGGTCTATCCCTCCCGATATTTGCTAAATTAGTCCAACCTCAACGAGGTTCTTTGCACGCACTCCTTGTGGCACGCCTGCGAACACTTCAACTGTTCGAGCTTCCTTCGACTCTGCGTATGCCCGTAGCAGTAGTCGTTCAATACTTCTACTCAGTTTCACGACTGAGACCCTCCTTAGCCTGCACACTCCTTGCACAGCTTGTATAACCCACTTTCACTTCTGCGTGAATTGAGAACAAGAGTTTAACTCCCGAGCCTTCTGTCAACGCACTCCTTGCGGATGACTCAACTGCACTCCTTGCAGGAATCCTTGCTCAAAGAAAAACAATTGTAACTCACCTCACTCACTCTCATATTTCAATTCTTAACACATGAAATCATACACACAGCATAATAACAAATGCATAACAGGGAGTAATATTCATAAGCAGAGCATTTAATAGACATACACAAAGAATAACACAACAGCCATGAATATGAATCAACTTCTTCTATTAATTCAAGATCTGTACATGGACGTTCTTCTACAGCTCTCTTCTATTCTCCTATGCTCTCTCCTCTTCTTTCTCTTCTTGAACTACTCCTCTTACAATGATACAAATGAGGGTTTCTATATTCGGTTTTCCCTCTTCCTTCTAGAACTATCTAATCTAAGAATTCAATTCTATCTACCTGCAACTACTACTATAAATGACTCTGTCTATCTCAGATGAGAGCATATGGCTCAAGGTCTGAGTACATTTCTACCAAGGCACTTAAATTAAATGATCTCATTTAAGTTAGGCACGTCAACTTCAAGAGAGAATCTAAAATTCAAAAACTTGCGCTGGACGTCTTCCAGCTGGCTTCCTACTTCCACGTTGGTTTTTCTTTTCGTGAGGGATGCTCCTGCATCAAGAAACAACACTCTTTATATAGGTTTTTTGGAAAGCATATTATTTTGAGTATGATGTCACGGTGTAATTGAAAGTGTTAAGGATTTAAAGGTGAACAATGATCAAGTTTAACACACAAATGGTTAAATTATACACACAGTAATTGTTAATTGATCACAGTAATTGGTTAGTGTTGGTTCGTTGCATTGAATACATAATGGTTTTATGGATTATTTAATTAATCTTATGAACAATATCCTCTCTTTTCCCCTATCATTATTTAATTTTTCGCTAATTATAATCCCCTCGCCTTCCCATATTCATTACTCACTCCCTGTTCCTAAAATTTAATTACAGTTGAGAAGAGCTTTGTATTGTGACAGTTTAAGATCACATGGATGGATTACAGTGATATGTTCTTTGGTTTGCATTTCAATTGATTTTTGTTGTCGGTGAGAAGTAACCATGTTCTTTTTCCCCTCATTTTAACATTTTTCGCTCAATACAAATCCCTCGCATTTCCCAAAACCTTTTCTCACCCCCTACTCATTAACAACAGTTAAACAATTTGTATGGATTGGATTGCATGAGTCTGATATGTTGGTGAGCCAAAATTTATTTCATATTTTAAAAGAGTTGTCATGTATTTGTGTTAAAGAAACTATTTTCTAATCAATCATGCATACAGGAATGAGATTTTTCAGCCGAGGTATCCATGGTAGAGGTAACTGAGGAAGAGGTAATTGGAACAGGGGCCCTATAAGACCAAGATTCTCCATTCACTTTGATGTTGACTCACAAGAGTTAGGACAGCTATTTCATGATGGATTTTTCAATTGGATTGGGCAAGGAGTGGTCCAACCTACGACGACAAAGGCCTCCATTCCAAGCTCCACAAGCCCCTGGTATTATCGTTCCCCCTCATGTCTCACTGCAACCCGAGGTTCCCGAAAATGATGTATGGAAAAATATTGTCCACCCAGAAGTCTCCCAACATCATGGCTGGCCCAATATATCTTTACCTGCTCCCCTACCTATCAATCAAATTGTCCAAGATGCCCTTGTCCACTCTCCAGTTCAGTCTTCCCATACGAGTAAAATTTTGAAAATCGAGGCCCACCATGCCCCTGACAAAGGAAAATCCATCGATGCCCCTTCCTCACCCTCCAAAGGCTCTAATAAATCCACGTCCTCCTGGATGTATTTGAGGGATGATTTCTCTCATGTGATCAGCGAGATCGAGCCTAAAGGCTCAACACATACAAAGGCATATTCAAAGAGATCAAAAGGTGACAACAACAACAAGGGAAGGATTGCATCTCAGTGTGGGAAGTATGGATTTTAATTTTTATTTATTTATTTATTGTTGAGAACAATTCACTTCATAAATTTTTGACAACATGATATTTTTGGACATATGAGTAATATATTTTGAAGATAATTTCAAATATCATTGAGATAAATTGTCAAATAATAATGTGATGATGGGAGTCACAAGGAGGGATGTTTTGTTTAATTAACTAGTTGTGTTATGATTGTTAAAAGCTAAAGGGGAGTCACAAGGGGTCCCACCTACTAGTTATTATTTATTAAAAAACCCTTACTATGATTTATTACTTTTCCCCTAACTAAAAAGTTGGTTGATTTTTTAGTTAACTTAACTAATGAAGTAGTTCAACTACTTTAGCCAATTCTAATTTGCTTAAAGACAAAAGGAAGGGAGGAACAAGAGGAGAATAGAAGGAGAAGCATACTAAGGTTTGATCTTTGAGTTTTTGTTGAGATAATTTAGTTTTCATTCATTCCTTAATTTATTCAAGGCCTAATTATTTTTTATGATAACAGGGTCTTATTGTAGACAACAAGGTTCAGGGTTGAATTACATCATTCAGACACTTGTTTTTCAAAGGTCTTGATCTATCTTTGATAGTCTGTGTAGACTTGTCTGTTTGTGAATTAGTTTTCATGACTGACAAAGGATATTGTGCAAAGTCAAGTGGGAAACAATCTGTGGCATGTTGATCCAACTTTTAGAGTTCAGTTTTTTATTTTCTATCAGAATACCTTTTCTATGTTTCATCGAGGACGTCTAAGTTTGACTTTGGTCCAAAATTTCTTGACAAAATTTTGTAAAGAGAATGACTCTTTGATGAATTGGAATTAAATAAAGGATTTCTTTATGTCTCATCGGTCTTGATTATCAACTTGGTGTCTTTACTTCTATCTCTATATTTATTTCATCATCTATTATGTTCAGAAAAACACATAAATAATGAATTTTCCAGTAAGCTTTTATTTATAAAAACCAACCTAAGCACTTGTAATTGATACTTGTGAGTTAGGATATTAATTTTGATGGCTATAAACATAGGGTGATATTCTTGTCTATTTTGATTTAGCCAAGCAAAATTTGAAAATGCTTGAGTAAGATCATTTCTTATCTTTTCCTCAACACACATACCATTATACTTATTCCTTACAAGTGGAGCAAGAACAGGAAAAACATTTACAGAAAAAATGTTATTCCAAATGCTTATAGGAATATATGACGCAAACAATAAAATTGACCCTTTGAAACCAAAGGGATTGATATTGGCATATATAGGTAAATATTCTTATAATGCAGGTGGAACAACAATCCATTCTACATTTCTAATGCCTTTCAACAAGTCTCAATTAGTTTCTCTTAGCAAAGAAATGTTAGACACCTTATCAAAGATTTATCAAGAACTACAACTTGTCTTTATTGATGAAGATTCTCTGATTGGAAGTCAATTCTTATTCTCCACTGAAAATCAGATTAGAAACATAAAACATGCACATACAAAATACTTTGGAAACATAGATATGATATTTTGCAGTGTTTTTTTATCAAGCACAACCCATACAAGATTCCCTCATCTTTGAACAACATACAATAAACATGCAAACAATAACATATGACTTTTGCAGAGATAATGTGATGTGCTAGGAATTGCATACTACAATGCGCGAAACAAATGAAACGTTTATTGCAATTTTGAATAGGATGCAGACAAATAGCCAAACAAATGATGATTTGGCATATAACAATACAAATTGCATGCGACCTAACCCAAATGACCCAACATTCCCTTATATATTCTACAAAAATAAATATGTTGCAATGCATCACAAGTATATGCTATCATTGATGCCCAACAATGAACTTTTAATCAATGCAATTAATGAGGAGGAAGAAAACCATGACAATGTACCATACCATCGATATACAATAAATTTTCCTTCGCAACTTACCTTGAAATTAAATATGCTTGTTGATATATATGCATGCAACTTTGATTCGCAAGATGGGCTCGTAAATGGTGCAGATGGAATAATCAAAGCCTACACCAAAACAAATAAATTCGATGTTCCATGGATCAATTTCTATGATCCACATATTGGATATCGACAAGATAGCAAGATAGATTAATTATATATCAAATAAATGTATCGTGAATGGATACCCATTTTGCGCATAGAAAAACCAATATCAATGACAACAAAGACAGGCCACTTGAAAATATGAAAAAAATCCCAATTCAACTTGCATGTGCACGTACAATACACAGGTCATAGGGTCTAACACTTAACAATGTTTCATTTGACCCTTCTGGGATACGGATACATGGATTAGTATATACAACGTTATCTCGTGTAAGAAACATAGAATATTTGTACCTACTAAATGCTCTCACCATGCATAACTTTAAGGTGAAACCAAAAATTAATATTGATATGCAACGCCTGTGAAACAATGCAAAATGGAATCTAGAATATGATTATGAATCCATACAATTAGAATCATCAATCTCAATTCTTTTGTTAAACACAATTAGTTTGCATGCACATATTAATGACATATCAAGTGACTATGATACAATGCAATMTGATATTATGTACTTGAAAGAAACATACATGACACTACCCATGCAAAATGAACAATTTGCAAGCTTCAATTGCATATCAAATTGCAATAARCATGGGGTGATGATACTAGTCAAGAAACATTTAAGAATACTAGAACAAATGCACTTTGAAGAACAATATGTAGAAGTCCTTGTAGAAAAATTAATAGTCCATGAATTGCATATTGCAATAGTCAACATCTATGGTGCACCACATGCAACTTTGAATAGAATAATTCTTACCATTACAAAAACGCTATGCAATTTTCATTCAAACAAAACCATAATCATTTTAGGAGATTTTAATATTGACATGTACCAATGCAATGAAAAGACAAGAAAATTGGAAAACTAAATGTGCAATTTCAATCTCCATCTCATCTTAGAAAAAATAAATCATGTACAAAAAAAACTTATTGATCATCTCTGTTCAAATGTAAACAACAAGAAATCCTTTTTTTTATATTAAATACATATTGGAGTGATCGTGATACAATTTGTCTTCTGCTTCAACTGTGAATTACATATAAATCATAATACATATTAACATACTAGCATATCCATACTACATATTTAAAAAAACAAAAATTCCTTCGTAGTAAAGCAAATCATACTTCCATATCCTTGTTACATATTTACAAATCTGTTTTCTTGGTATTGAATCAAAAAATTGTTACAAATGGAAAAAGGTTGGTATAGTACAAATCTTGTTGATAAGAAAAAAGAATACATCAACAATTCACTTTGTTGTTTGCATTTTTGCTGAAATCTATTTGCATAGCTATTTATTTTGCTCAATTACTTTGTTCAATATAGAATACATCAAAGCAACTATTTACAGTTCAAAAGAACATAGAAAAGAAAAACATGGAAGAACAAATAAAAAGGTACATAATTCTAAACTTATATGTATTTTATTAATTTTCACTTCATTTGTAGTTTCATGGTATTGTATACTTCACATTGCTTTGACATAATAGTTTCTTTAATCGTCTATTGCATTATGTGCAACATCTTTGCATCAAAAGAAATACAAGTGAAGGAGAAGAACAAGTTACAAGTGGCACAGAGGAAGAAATTCAACAACAATATTCAAAAAGAAGGTATGCTCATAACAATAAAGCAACCAAAGTCTCCTTTTTTAGTAAATTATATACTTGTATCGTATATCCATGATACATGGTAATATATATTCATAATGCATATGCATTTGTTGGTGTGATGGTTCCTTCTTGCTTCTTATCATTCTCTTTACTCTGCCCTTTTTATTCATGGAAATCAAATATACCATCATGTTCACAACAATAACCAAACCAATATCTTCTTTCTAAAAAATTATACACATATATGGTAATCGATATTCATGATATGTCATAACGTATATTCACAATGCACGTGCATTGATTTCTAAAAGGAGTCCTTATTGCTTTTCATTATGCTCTTGTCTCTATCCTTTTCATTCATGCAAATCAAAGTTACTATGATGTTTTTGTATTATTAGTCTCTGACAGATATGACTATATCGATCAGTGATGCTTTCGTTCCTGATCATAAATTACTTTTCAGTTGACTTTTAAAAATTATGTATTGTTTAAAGTTTATGCAACTGTTTATATATTCTTAATTTAATAATAAAATAATTTTTTGTTTGTTTATATATTCATTGGATATTTGCATAAAAAGGCCTTCCTGCCAATCTATAATGGTGTTCCTGGAATGGCCTATTTCTTGTGGAATGTTCTTTACTACATTTGTACACCAGCTTCTTATCTCCTTGGCTCACTTTTCATGTCTCTAGATTCTACATATCTATAATATCATTAATGGCTTGATCTAGAATGAATTAACGCAAGGGACAAGATGTTGATTTTGGAATAGGATTTCAAAACACCTACCACCATGCCTACCCTTGAGACATAGAAATATGTCAACGTTCCAAGAAACCAAGACAACCAAATCATCTTAGAAAATATCTCAGTCCCATGCTCCCTATTAGTTTCAACAAGCGAATTCTACCTTTTCATCATGCCTGCCCAATTTTTTCTAGTGCCTTCCCAATGGTGAGTATAAGGGTTATGGTTGGGAATTAACGTTCTTGATTGCAAAAAAAACTAGTTGATAGGTTGTATGGTCAACAATAGAATCCACCTATTAAGTTCAATAGCTATTTTGAGATCCTATTCCAAAATCAACATCTTTCCCTTGCTTTAATTCATTCTATATCAATAGCATGTAACAAAAGCATAAGAGGTGGCAAAGAAAGTATCTTGACTAGTTTGAAAGCCTGTGTACATATGCTTGTCAGTTTACAAAAAATGGTGAATTTCACCTTACTTCCCTTCCAACAACTCGCTTATAATCCTTGTATTTGATTATATAATGTATACTAGACACTAAATATAAAAAGACCAAAGCTAAATTTCTATTTTCAGTTGATACTGACTGAACAAATGAATTTGCAAGTCAAGCAAAGGTGGTAGTAGTTGGATATCCATATGTAGTAGATCCATTTTCCTTTTCCCTAGTGTCAAGCATAGATTCAATTCCATATAAAATTGCAAATCCATTCATTCAATATCCATCCCTAACACCACTCATGTCCCTTCCATTTAGATATCTAGAAGGAGAGGCAACTGCAGCAATGAAGACAATATAGGTAATGATTCTACATGCAATACAATGGTTGTGCTAGGCACCCCATTACATAACTATCCCACTTAGTGTATGACTATATAGTGTTGAATGATGCAGATAGCCCATTTCTCCATTTTTTGTGAGTAAATTATCCTCCTAATGTTGAATTTTGTCATAGGTTATTCTTAGAGATCAATTGAAGAGTTAGGGATCCACAAAACAAACCAAACTAAGATTTAACTACTATATTCCAATTAAGTTTCCATTGGTCCAACATTTAGAGAAAAAACAAAAAATATTGAAGACATTGTTAGACAAATAAATTATGACCTGTTAGAAGATAGGTTTGATGCTTCTAATACTACATATTTGGTAGTTATAATAAATACAATGCTCCTCACTTAGTGCAAGGAAATATATTGCTGCCACACCTGTCTCTGACATTGATTGGCTTCATTTGATTGCTAGATCTAATGGATTAAATTTCTAGAAAAACTAAAAATACTTGCTTGCTTGACATATGTCTTCAAATTTGAATCTGTGATTTCACTGTGTAAAGACCTTGTCAAAAGGTATGTCTTCAAATTTAAATATGTAATTTTATTGTGTAGAGACCCTACCATGATGTTACAACCATCAAATTTACAAGTGTTTATTTTTT
>ML817339.1:34576-55447 GCA_009831015.1 Picea engelmannii
TATATATATATATATTCATTTGCAATTGGTATTTTGTGAGGCATCACTATTTAACAAAATGGTGTAACTATAACAGACCATACTTATACAAAAGTTTGATGTCACATTATATAAGTAATTGGATGATATCAATTGGCAAGCAAACCTTTTTACATAAAGAAAATATCGAATCAGAGAGTCTCAGACTTCTATCTCTTTTAAAGAAACTCGGTACCATTCGAGATCAGATGGAATAAATCACGCTGTTCAATTATAGGATATTATAGAAGTAGGTCACTCTGCAAAAGTAAAGGTAAGGAGATGCATGAATGTCATAAACCACATACCGATAGAACATCTAATCATAGTTTTCTATTTACAAGAAATAAAAGATCCATCTAGAAAGATAAGCACTATATTAAATCACAGAGTAATGGTATACATGTAAAATTGCCCATTTGGTGTTCAAGATAAAAAGGGAATATAATTCTTACATTTCTGTACATATAGATGACAATTATAAAATATTAGAAACCCCCTGTAACATAATGATAGATGCATGGGTATGGAGGTACATAAACCTATTTATATGTCTAGGTCCACGTTCTATAAATACATCACAGAATCGTAACCTTACTCAGACCTTTTTAGCTCCAATCTAATTACTACAAACTCAGAACGAAGCATATCAGAAATATATATATATATATATAAGGTCGAATGAAAGTAAATAAGGTATTTATGGTATTGTATATCTAATACCTTCAAATTTCAAACATCCAGAATTTAAATAAAACATTCAATCTAAGATATAATCACGGTAAATAAATTCCCGAGTAAGGTGAGACCCGAACGATGCACTCAACATTCATTTCATTAAATTCAAAAGAATAGGACAGTCTTGTAGATAAATCGCTACGAGAATCATACTATAATAACTGGGCCAAACATTATGTTAGATTGGGAATTTCTCCCCTTTCAAATCCGATAGGAAACTGACAAAAAGGACTATACTGAGTGATTACATGTTTGCAACCTGCGACCACGATTGATCAAGTTCTGGAGGGGTTATAACAGGGAACTCGATTACCTTTTGCATCGGGCTCACGGATGAACATCTGAATTCTTCACGTAAACGAAACCCTGGAAAAATTTAACAGTTGAAGATTATCATTTTATATATGAGGAAGACTTAAAGAAGCATACGAATACTAATACATCCTAGCAAGATGCTACTTAACTTTGAATTCGCGACTGCTGAGACTCTTTGTTTCTTCTTATTGTCTTTCATTAGCACAGATGCCCAGGGCCGAGATCGGATAATGCCATAACTCATTGATGGGTATCCTCGCATTAGACAGGGCCCATCATTAGTGATATGTTTCAGTCCTCGAAATGATTTAAATTAGCATCAGAAATATCTTCATGCAACATCTAATGAATAATTAAATATAGTAATCGACTATACAAAAATCCTTATGAAAACATAAACTACACATATACCCTAGCCTAAATAGAGTCTAAATTATTTATTTTTTTAAAACTGGGAATATGCTTAACTGATAGGGTCTAGTCGACCAGAACCAAACGACACAGGACTGTATAAGATATCAGTAATACAAAGTTGTTCTGGCCAAATGTTTTGTAAAGTATATGTCTTTGGAAAATATTTAGAAGTAACACAAGCGAAGGTCAATATAATTTATTTGTGACGCTATGGAGTTAAGGTCACGCCTATACCATGCATTTAAAACCAAACACACAGTAGGGTTATCCCTATAAGAGAAAATCCTTCCTTAGACTCTCGAGGAATTCAGTTATGAATCCTGGTTCACGACAGGCAGTCACCAAAAACCTTAGGTCCTGAAACATAGATAAACGAGGCTAGTACTTCCTCTCCATAACTAGAGGAGGAAACAATGTTAAACTCAAGAAAATCACTTCTACAGGATTTAGGATGGAATCAAAACATTACAGATAGATTACACCAAATGAAAATAAATTCGTAAATTACTGCACCATTTTCTTTATCAACCATTGTAGCGTTCGTAGAGAAAGAACTTACCAGGAATGTGAACCCCTCCGTCTCGTACAATATGGAGACAACCACCATGACACAAACCTTAACTCCAACATAGTGTTGCACAAAACATCTTCACAGAACGCAACAATGGCAAACTGGAGACCCACTTGAAACCTAAGCGACGCCTGGTCTTCTCAGAATAAATGTGGAGAGTGCGAAGGACGATTGGCCTTGTGACTATGGCAGGGTCGATATGACACTTTGGGCATAGAGCCCTCTCAATTCATTGGAATGCACAGAGCTTCCATTAATGAAGTTGCAGGGCTATAACTACCTGGACCACAAACTAACCCTTCCCTTTAAAGAATGTTGGATTTGACCCCTTCTGACTTGATGGAAGTTAAATGCGCATTCATGCCTCTGTATTATTTGGAATTCAATAATTCGATCCTAATTTTCAGTTATCTAGTAATGTATAGATTTAGAGCTCTAATTAAACCACCGGTCCCAAGAACCATTACATAATCAGGACTTGGTAGTTAGGCCAGGTATTTGGAATTTAAAACCCGACCCCATGACTATTATGGATAGGAACTAGTTCAATTCTCCTAAGGTTAAAAATCATCAAGTGGACTTGTGCATAGTCATAGAGTCTTATGCTAAATGAAGTTTAGCATGTTTTCATAAGACCCCACTTATATTTATATCCCTATGCAGATAGATAAGGACTAGAGCCAGAAAGGGGTCCACTAAAGACTTGTGACCTTACCCTTATAACCTTTCTACTTGTGTTAGTCAAATATGTTATAGATAAGACAATATTGTGGTAAGTGGAACTTTAGGAATTGCTTAACAAGATAATAGAGTGTAAGGTAAGAATTTATTACAAAGTTTTTTCTAACGGAGTTATGACAATAGAGAATTGTTCTGCTATAAACATATATATATATATATATATTGGTTGGAAATTATGAGGTACATTACATATGGTATCAGAGCAATAGGTTACAACACTTGGACCTTGAATAGTTCCATCTGGTTTACTTAAATTATAATTCCATTTTATAATGATAATAAAAACATTCATTGTTACAGAGAGAAAACCTCTCTTCTTTGTGTTAATCATGGCAGTAGTAAATGACGATAGAGAAATCAGAGTTGAAGGAAATATGGAGTAGAGACCTCCTAAAGACCCAAGACAAAACAGTGATGGGAGCTCACCCACTAAAGTACTGGAAACAATGAGGAATCTTATCATCGAACTATAGGTTTTTAAAGCCGACAAAGAGAAACTAAATAAAGCACAACAGGAACAACAAGAGATAAATGAAGTCATGTTGTGCAGTATAGTGACCAAGAAAATCCCAAAGGACAATAACCATGATGAAGAAGTTAGCAAAAGGGCCTCCAAGAACTCAGGGCTTGAAACCGAAAAAGGGGATAGTTTTTCTGAAGGTACACCTTCAACTGAGGACAAAACTAAAACAGATAGAAAAAGAAAACAGGTAGACCACCTTGAAGGAGAATTTAAAAATATTAAACCAACTACTTTTGATGGAGAATCCAGGATAAGAGAAGAATATGAAGCATGGTTGTTGGACATAAAAAAATACTTCCAGATCTACAACTATTCCAACAATATGAAAGTCAGAATGACCATCTACAATCTAAAAGGGAAGGCCAACATTTGGTGGCAAGACCTGAAATTGGCCAAGTGCCTAAAGGAGAAGCAGTTGGAATGGTCTGACTTTAAGAAGTATTTCAAGAAACAATACCTTTATGAAAACTACTATGAAAGGAAAATGAAAGACTTTTACGAGTTACGACTTGGACAGATGATGATGGAGGACCTTATAAACAAATTTCTGGAACTACTAAGGTTCGTACCATACATTGGGGAGGATAAGGTAAAAATTCAATGATTCTTAAGTTGTTTACCATGGTCCTATAAGGAAAGAATTGAGTTTGACAACCCCAAATCCTTGAGTGAAGTATTCAGGAAAGAAATAATGTGCTACGACCAGTATAAACAACGGGTAAAGTTTCCCAAAGCCTAGAAGGATAGGAAATATGATCGAATGAATCAGCGGAATAAAGGATACCAGACAGCTCCATATCGGAATGCAGCAAAAATCTTTCCGAGAAAATATTTTCACTCCAACCATTTGAATACGCAAGGCAGTGGTAAACCATGAAATTTGGGAACGAAGAATTTTGGGGATAGCCCCCGTGAACCTTTAAAGTGATGGGAATGTGGAGAACCTCATCTAAGGAGGAACTTTCCACATTTAATTTCAACAAACTAAATTGTTTTTCATAATTTGCAGGAAGCCTCGAAGGTGGGTGACGTGGGCAGAAGCCTGCATTGGATAAATGAAACCATAGATGGTCGACAAGCTCACCACCATTCCTCTGTGGTAGAAATTGAAGGTAAAATCAATAACACTCGGACTTCTATTTTAATTGACCCTGGAGCTATGTTAAGTTATATTACTCCTGATGTTGTAGTGTCAAATAAACTTAATAAACTGAAGCACGCAAAATCATGGCTGGTACAACTAGCAACAGGAACTAAAAGGAAAGTAGTTGATTTTATTTCTGATTTTGAGTTCAGATTAGATGGTCAAAATATAAGAACAAACCTAAACATCCTACCACTAGGATCTTATGATATGATTATCGGGATGGATTGGTTGGAACAACACAAAGCAGTACTTGATTGTTATACAAATATACTTAACTATAAAGACGATTTTGGCACTACTAGAACAACCCAAGGTATACAAAAACCAGTATCAGTTAGACAAGTTTCAACGATGTAATTCAAGAAATGTATGAGAAAGGGATGTCAAGTTTATGCCATCCAAGTAACGAACCTATTAGACAAAGGAGATAAGCCAAAGTTAGAAGAATTTGTTGCCCTACATGAATTTAGAGACAAGTTTGTGGATGAGATACCAGAATTACCTCCTAGAAGGGAAATAGATTTCTCCATGGACCTACTACCTGGTTCAGTCCCTATCTCAAAAGCACCTTACCGAATGAGTTTACCAGAATTGACAAAACTAAAAATACAATTATAGGAATTGTTAGACAAAGAGTATATTAGACCGAGTATTTCACCATTGGGGGCACCAGTCCTCTTTGTGAAAAATAAAGACGACACTCTAAGACTTTGTATCGATTATAGAAAATTGAATAAAATGACTATTAAGAACAAGTACCCCTTAACGAGGATAAATGACATGTTTGATCAAGTAGGTGGGGCCAAGATCTTTCCAAAATTGGATTTACGATCCGATTATCATCAAGTTAGGGTAAGGGATGAAGATATAAACAAAATAGTTTTTCGAGCAAGATATGGACACTACAAATTCGTAGTCATACCTTTCAGACTCACTAATGCACCAGCCACATTTAGGTGCCTCATGAACAATATTTCTAGCCAGTACTTAGACAAGTTCGTAATAGTATTTATCAATGATATTATGGTCTATTCTAAAAAAGAGGAAGAACATGAAGAACCCTTAAGAATGGTCCTGCAAATGTTGAGGAAACACAAACTGTACGCCAAATTTGATAAGTGTGACTTTTATAAAAAAGAAATACAATATCTAGGACATGTAATTTCAGCAGAAGGCATTGTCGTAGACCCTGAGAAAATCAAAGCCATCTTAGAATGGTCGGTACCTAAGGATGTAGCAGATATCCGGTCATTCATGGGAATCACCAGATATTACCGCAGATTTATAGAAGGGTTTTCCAAAATAGCCTACCCTATCACATCATTACAAAAGAAAGGGACCAAGTTTAACTGGTCACAAAAGTGCCAAGACAGTTTTAACAAGCTGAAGGAGTTATTAACAACTACACCCATCTTGAAGGTAGCAGACCCAGATAAAGACTTTATCGTCTGTGTCAATGTGAGTAAAGAAGGACTAGGTGGTGTCCTAACTCAGGAAGGACACGTAATTTGTTATGAGTCTTAGAAATTAAAAGAACATGAGCAAAGTTATGTCACTCATGACTTAGAATTAGCAGTGGTAATACACACCTTAAAAATGGGGCAACACTACCTAATGGGAAGAAAATTTCTACTATTGACGGACAATAGCGGTGTGAAATATCTGTTTAGCCAACCAGATCTTAGTGTAAGGCAAGCAAGATGGCTAGCCTTCTAGAGTGAATTTGACTTCGAAGTGAGACATATCAAAGGTAAGGAAAATAATGCAGCAGACGCTTTAAGCAGAAGAGTCCATGGGTTATTTGAAATAAATATCAGCAGGGCAGAAAGTGATCTGGAACAAAGAATAAGGACGTCAAGTATTAACGACGAAAATTACACTAAGATAATGGCAGAATTACAAATAAGTACCGCAAACGAAGATAAACCAGATCTAAGTATCGACAAGAAGGGACTATTATGATTTAAAAAAAAACTTTACATACCAGATTCAACAGACTTGAAGTTAATAGTCTTGGACGAAGTGCATAAGAAACCATATTCTGGACATCCAGTATACCAGAAAATGATAAAAACACTTAGAAAACTATTTTACTGGCCTAATATGAAGGGAGAAACAACATAATACTTGGCTAGGTGCCAAGATTGTCAGCAGGTTAAGGCCGACCACCAACATCTAGCCAGCCTATTACAACCATTACCAGTACCATAATGGAAATGGGAGACAATATCGCTGGACTTTATACCAGGTTTTCCAAAAACTCATAAACATAATGATTCTATTATAGTTGTAATCAATAAACTCAGTAAGTCTGCACACTTTATTCCTGTGAAATCTACTTTTAAATCTATAAACATTGTTGAAATATTTATGAAAGAAATTCTTAGACTGCATGGTACTCCTAAAATCGTGATTTCAGATAGAGACGTAAAATTCACATCCGCTTTTTCGAAGGAATTGTTTGCAGGGATAAATACTAATTTGAATTTCAGTATGAGTTATCACCCACAAACAGATGGACAGATCGAAAGGACAAACTAAATCATAGAGTATATGCTCTGCATGTACATAAGAACAAAACCAAAAAAGTGGAAAGACTACCTACACTTGGTAGAATTTGCATATAACAATGGGTACCAAACTTCAACTAAGTTAAGCCCTTTCGAGGTATTGTATGATAGAAAGTGTACGACTCCAATTAGCTAGGATAACCTGGTTGAAAGACTGATGGTTGGACCTGAGATGATAAAAGAAATGGAGAACATGGTAAGGAAGGTACAACAAAACCTAAAAGAAGCACAGGATAGACAAAAGAGATATGCAGATCAGAAAATAAGACACCTGGAATTTCAAGTGGGAGACCATGTTTATTTGAAAGTGAAATCTCGAAAAATTTCATTGAAATTAGGAAACAACGACAAGATGGAACCCAGGTTTTGTGGGCCCTTTGAGATGCTAACTTGAATTGGACCCGTAGCATACCAACTAGCACTTCCAACTAATCTAAGAGTTCATAATGTATTTCATGTTTCTTTGTTGAAAAAGTATGTTCATGACCCTACTCATATGATTAATTGGAACTTGGTGCAGGTGGAACCCAAAGGTGAGCTCCAGGTGGAACCCCTGTGTATTATGGACCGGAGAGAAATAACACTTCGGAACAGAGTTGTCGCTCAGGTAAAGGTGCAATGGAAGCACTTCAGTCCCGAGGAGGCCACTTGGGAGTTGGAGGGAGATTTGCGAGAATCTCATACAATCTTGTTCCAAGGAAGGAACGAACACTAAGGACAGTGTTTTATTGAAGGGGGAAAGGATGTGACATACCAAAAAATAAAGTATTTTTGGAATTTAAAATTTGTTGGAAAATTATTCCGTTTTAGTAAAATCGAATTTGGAATTTTTTTGCCATTTATGGCAATTTCGAATTTTGAATTTGATAATTGTCATTAATTATTATGACTGTTGGGAAGATATCTGATTTGACCCAACTAACTATTTGACTATGACACTTGTATGAAAACATAATATTTTATATTGATTGTAAGAGGACAAATGGAACAACCATGTTAAAATCAGCTGACCATGACTCCATGAGTGGGGAACATGTTGGAACTACCTCTGGGTTGATTGTTACAAGTGGAAAATCAGAGATTTTGCCATTGGCAGCCCCTGAAAATTAGGAATTTAGAAAGCTGTGAAAATTCCCAAGGGAGGGAAAAGGACCTAGGATTTTTTTTTTTTTAATGGATAAATAGCATATGTGAGGAGGTAGGATGTTGCCTAGTATGCAGGGAGGAGAGACAACTAGTTCTCTTGCTGTTATGAACACTACAGATTGAGTGTGAGGCAAGAGGAGTCTACTGAAACTGAAAGACATTTTTGCGGAGGAGTTTTCCGAGTTAGCCTGCATGGACTCATGGTCAGGCTAGGGGGTGAACTGGGCAAGTAACTTGGATACCCTATTCTACAGTTGGGAGGAACGTGTTTGTTCCCTTTGTTTTCCCATGAACTGGTTTAGATATGTTATTCTCCTCCTTCTCTGCTTTGAATGAATTATATATATATGTTATAAAGTAGTTGTTTGGTGCTAATGGTGAAATAAGTTTTATCCGTGGATGAAATTTAGTTGTTATGGGAAGTTTATAACCGATAGCCTAGTTCTAGAATTTCCACTTCTGCAATTGGAAATTCTAGGGAACTACCTATGTATAATTCATGAATTGAACAAACCTGTATATTCAATAAGTTTATGTTTATCTATGTAAGGTTTTGAAAGTCGTATTATATAGCTAAGATTTCCCTTCACTGATAATATTGAAGGGAAGAGACACAGGATGACATGGACTCTCCAGACCATAAATATTACCTATATAAGTACATGTAGAAATATATATATATATATATATTCATTTGCAATTGGTATTTTTTGAGGCATCACTATTTAACAAAATGGTGTAACTGTAACAAAACATACATATACAGAAATATGATGTCACATTATATAAGTAATTAGATGATATCAAATGGAAATCAACCATTTTTACATAAAGAAAATATCGAATCGGAGAGTCTGAGACTTCTCTCTCTTTTAAAGAAACTTTGTACCGATAATATGGAATAAATCATGCTGTTCAATTATAGGATATTATAGAAGTAGGTCACCCTGCAAGAGTAAAGGTAAGGAGATGCATGAATTTCATTAACCACATACCGATAGAACATCTAAGCGTAGTTTTCTATTTACAAGAAATAAAAGATCCATCTAGAAAGATAACCACTGTATTAAATCACAGAGTAATGGTATACATGTAAATTTCCCATTTGGTGTTCGACATAAAAAGGGAATATAATTCTTACAGTTATGTACATATAGCTTACAATTACAAAATATCAGAAACCCCCTATGACATAATGATAGATGCATGGGTATGGATGTACATAAACCTATTTATATGTCTAGGTCTGGGTTTTGGAAATACATCACAGAATCATAACCTTACTCAGACCTTTTTAGCTCCAATCTTATTACTTCAAACTCAGAATGAAGCATATCGGATATATATATATATATATATATATATATATATATATAAAGAAGGTCGAATGAAATTAAATGAGGTATATATGATATTTTAGATCTAATACCTTCGAATTTCAAACATCCAGAATTTAAATAGAACATTCAGTCTAAGATATCATCACAGTAAATAAATTCCCGAGTAAGGTGAGACCCGAACGATGCACTCAACAGTAATTTCATTAAATTCAAAAGAATAGGACAGTCCTGTAGATAAATCTCTACCAGAGTCACACTATAATAACTGGGCCACACGTTATGTTACATTGGGAACTTATTCCCTTTCAAATCCGATAGGAAACTGACAAAAAGGACTATACTAACTGATTACATGTTCACAACCACGACTGATCAAGTTCTAGAGGGGTTATAACAGGGAACTCGATTACATTTTACATCGGACTCGCGGATGAACATCCGAATTCTTCACATAAACGAAACCATGGAAAAATTTAACAGTCGAAGATTATCATTTTATATATGAGGAAGACTTAAAGAAGTATACGAATACTAATACATCCTACCAAGACAATACTTAACTTTGAATTCGCGACTGCTGAGACTCTTTGTTTCTTCTTATTGTCTTTCATTGGGATAGATGCTCAGGGCTGAGATCAGATAGCGCCATAACTCATTGATGGGTACCCTCACATCAGACAGGGCCCATCATTAGTGATATGTTTCAGTCCTTGAAATGATTTAAATTAGCATCAGAAATATCTTCACGCAACATCTAATGAATAATTAAATATAGTAATCTACTATACAAAAATCCTTATGAAAACATAAACTGCACATATACCTTGGCCTAAACAGAGTATAAGTTCTTTATTTTTTTAAAATTGGGAATATGCTTAACCGATGGAGTCTAGTCGACCAAAACCAAACAACACAGGACTGTATAAGCTATTAGTAATACAAAGTTGTTTCGGCCAAATGTTTTGTAAAGTATACATCTTTTTAAAATATTTAGGAGGAACACATGCGAAGTTCAATATAATTTCTCTGTGATGCTATAGAGGTAAGGTCATGCATGTACCATGAATTTAAAACCAAACACACAGTAGGGTTATCCCTACAAGAGAAAATCCTTCCTCAGATTCTCGAGGAATTCAGTTATGAATCCCGGTTCACGACAGGCGGTCACCAAAAACCATATGTCCTAAAACATAGATAAACGAGGCTAGTACTTCCTCTCCATAAATAGAGGAGGAAACAACGTCAAACTCAAGAAAATCACTTCTACAGGATTCATGATGGCATCAAAACATTACAGATAGATTACACCAAATGAAAAGAAATCTGTAAATTACTGCACCATTTTCTTTATCAACCATAGTAGCATTCGTAGGGAAATAACTTACCAAGAATGCGAGCCCCACCATCTCCTACAATCTTGAGACAACCACCATGAAAAAAAAAATTGCTCCAACATATTTTTGCACAGAACCTCTTCGCAGAATGCAACAATGGAAAACTGGAGACCCACTCGAAACCTAAGCGACACCTGGTCTTCTCGGAATAAATGTGGAGAGTGCAGAGGACGATTGGCCATGTGAATATGGTAGGGACGATATGACACTTTGGGCATAGAGCATGTTCAGTTCATTGGAATACACAAAGCTTCCATTAATGAAGTTACAGGGCTATAACTACCTGGACCACGAACTAACCCTTTCCTTTAAATAAGGTCGGATTTGACCCCTTCTGACTTGATAGAAGTTAAATGCACATTCATGCCTCTGTATTATTTGGAATTCAACAATTCGATCCTAATTGTCAGTTATCCACTAATGTATAGATTTAGATCTCTAATTAAACCACCGGTCCCAATAACCATTACATAATCAAGACTTGGTAGTTAGGCCAAGTACTTGGCATTTAAAACCCGACCCCACGACTATTATGGATAGGAACTAGTTCAAGGCTTCTAAGGTTAAAAATCATCAAGTGGACCTATGCGTAGTCATAGAGTCTTATGCTAAATGAAGTTTAACATGTTTTCATAAGACCCCACTTATATTTATAGCAAAACGCAGATAGATAAGGACTAGAGCCAGAAAGGGGTCCACTAAATCCTTGAGACCTTACCCTTATAACCTTTCTACTCATGTTAGTCAAATATGTTGTAGATAAGACAATCTTGTGGTAAGTGGAGATTTAGGAATTGATTAACAAGATAATGGAGTGTAAGGTAAGATTTTATTACAAAGCTCTTTCTAACAGAGTTATGACAACAGAGACCTTTTCTGCTATAATTTAATTTTTTTTGTTTTGGTTGGTAATTATGAGGTACATTATAGCTCACAAAGAGCATGTGCCTACATAGCTATCTGAAAACACCCCTCACAATGGAATATACACAACATAGGCTGCTAAAATATCCTTTGATATATCGAGAAAGCAAACCCACAAGGAGCACAAGGAACACACAAAACTCTTCCTTCTACCTTTGAAATAGGGTTTTCAAATAGAAGAAGGAAATCTCGTTCGAAACAAACTGGAATCGTTGAAGTTTTTCTTTCAAATTATTGGGAGAGAGAAACATAGAAATACCATAGCCTTGGTGGAAACTTGGAAGCAGCTGGTACCCACTCTACACTTCTAAAATCATCCCTCTGCCTCTTCCAAATAACTTGTTGGATCTAAATTTATTCCAGCTGTCTGCCATGAGAATCGAACTCATAACCACCTAAGAGCCAAGTTCTCCACTCTACATGCTAACCAACTCTCTACCATTTTTTCCTCCTCTGCCTCCACCATTATGGTCACCCCCTCACCCACCAAAGTGGTCAGGGAGCCACAGGACGCTCTCAAACCTGTGTAGAGGAGAGACTCTGAGTGAGAAAACAAACGAATGATGAGACAAATGAGTCTAGGATGTGCGACCTAGGGCTTTGGAGTTAGTATTATTCTGAGAAGGGCGAGGAGAGTGATATGTGGGCCTCATGAAAGGCCATGTGCCCTCATTTTGACGATGCATGGTTTATTTTTCTTATATATTTTTTATAAAGTTGTTTTAATTTTTTATTATTATTTATTATTTTAATTTAATTTATTTTTTTTATCTTTGTTTTCTTTTCTTAAAATACCGGTTGAGTGGGATATCTATTTAATTAATTTATTAAAATATTTTAAAATTAACTAAGTTATATTAAAGGGTTGACCATTATAATACATTATAAGGATTAATTGATATTTATTTGATTAATGGTTCAATAATTATATTTATTGATATATATATATATCTATAGCCAAATAAATAGGGTTTATAGGTAATCTCAGTAATAGGGTTTGTGGGTTACCCTTAATCTAAGTAAAGCCCCATAATAGTCACACCTCACATACTTTAAATAAATCCTACCTCCTCCCATTCATTTTCGATAGGTACCACCAATTGTTGGGTGAAAAAAGATATTGGGGCAGCTTTCCTGGCCCATATTGTATTGTAAGGAAGGGGGAAATTGATAGAGGTGTTCCTAATATTAGTAAGACGGCAGGACATATCCGTAAGAAATGTTGGGGCAACATGATAATAAAAAAAACTCAACCTTGTAATAATTCAATTCAATTCTACACAGGCATCATCAGGTGCGTAGCTCTTTCCTGAAAAAAAACCGAAGACCGCTAAGGGTTTTAAGGCTAGACAATCATTATGTTTTTAACCCAAAAACATAGGATGTGTAAATTGGCTCAACCAGGGGGGGCGACGAAGGCAAAGGTAGCACTAGGTTCAGCATCGGAGAACCCTGAAAAGGCATAGGCAAGGACACAGGTGTTAGCAATGTAGGTGGCACTTCCAATATATATATATATATATATATATATATATATATATATATATATAACAAATGATGGGTGGCGCTTCCAGCCTATCCTGTAACAAAATTAGTAACCTTCGAATATGAGGACAAGAACAATTAGCATGTCAATTAATTGTCACTTGTTAGTAAATCATTGTTCCAGCATAGGGATAGATTTTAAAGGACATGTACTGCCCTCTTAATATATTTAGATGTTTAAAAATGAAGGGGGGGGGGGTTAAAATATATTATAAAGGTTAAACTTATAAGAATTATAAATATAATTTAATGAAAGAGTGATTAAGTAATTAATGTTGATTGATTGATTAAAGAGAATTGATCTTTGTAAATTAGTTCTAAGAATTAATAAATTGATAATTTATGAGACTAAGAGTATTATAATTAATGTTATAAGGACGATTAATATGAGTGTTGCATATTGATACACAGGTGGGTTTGATGCTTGATTATACACACAAGTTAGAGTAATTGATGACTACAGTGTAGTGCTAGCATAGCTAGCAAGGTGATAGAGTTGCTAGGATTCATGAATGAAGTTACCAAGCTTAGAGGCATTTCACCTAACCCTATGTTTGAAAGTATTAGTTTGAGAAAATGTGGAATGCCTTAAAATCTTCCCTGATAAGCATTTGGTTGATGCAGATTTAGACATTTAAAATGGTTAGGAATCGAGGAAATCAAGGCTGAGGGGCATCATCGCAAGGACCGCCACCACTACCATCACCTGAATTATCTCTCATTTTGTGCTCTTGGGAGGATACTAATGAGACATTAAAGGGGCACTAGTCAACAAATGTTGAAGTGGAACCCCCACCATCCAGAGTGGGTAACCCTGAAGCATCAAGGGACTTAGAGGGAGGGCCTCCACCAGGGGACATCACCAGAGAACTACAGAAGATCAAAATCCCAAAGTTTGTTGGGGGTAATGTAAATGAACGTGCAGAGGTGTGGTTGGAAGGAATGGCGTGAGGTTTCTCCTTAAGAGGCTATGCTTCCACATCAAAGGTGAAGATAACAATATTTCAGTTGGGGGATAGTGCCTTTAAATGGTGGGGTAATCTGGAGAGGCAGTTTCACCTTACCCCAGACACCGTCTCTTGGGATATTTTTGAGGAATGGTTCTGGAGGAAATATTTTCCTTCTTACTATGAGGAAAAATAGGTAGGAGGATTGCATGCTCTAGTTTAGGGAAATAGGACCGTGGAAGAGTACAAGATCAAGTTCATGGAGTTAGTAAAATATATCTCGTACATGGATATTGATCAATGGAAAGAATAAAGTTTTGTGTATGGGTTAAACCCTAGGATACAGGCCATGGTACAGATGTGGAAGCCATCATCAGTAGCTGAAGCAGTTGAAAATGATTGTTAAGTGGAGGAGCATATGATCTTAAATAGAGGTATGAGGTCAACCATTCCACATCATCCTAGATTCGTGGGGAAGGTCTCTAGGAATTTCTCCAAGGGAGGAAGATCTAGGCCACCCCATTATGAAAATAGATTCACTCCCAGAGCATTTACAATAGGTATTTCAATGGAAGTGAGTGCATCATCCCACTCATTTCTAACGACGCAGACAGGTCCACGACCTTCTCAGGGAGAAACAATTAGGGGCAGGGGCTCTAGGGGAAGGAAATCACTTCAGATACCTCCACAAGGAAGCACCTAGGTTCCACCCTGGGTTACTTGTTGGGGGTGTGGAGGACCTCATTACCAACATGATTGTATACATTTATAAGAAGGATTTGTGCATAGAGAAGGAAAGGCCCCGATGGGAAGAGAATGTAGTAGCCACCATATTTATGCAATGGTTAATAATCACCAGGAAGAGAATCAATCAACTATGGTGGATTTGTTAGGTACACTATATCATGTCAATGTTACAATTTTATTTGATTATGGTGCTACAGATAATTTTATTTCACCTTGTGCATTAGAAAAGTGTGGGTTGGAAACCTATGAGCACGATGACTTTAAACAAGTTGAGATGGATTCAGGGGAAAAACATGTGGTCAGACCTAGCATCGATAATTGTCTAGTAGACCTAGGATTGTGTACTACGAGGTTGAATGTGTATGCCACTGCTATAGGGACATATGACCTAATCATTGGAATGGACTAGTAAGAAGCCCATTGAGCTTTGATAGATTGTTTCATGAAGAGGGTGCTTTGTGTTGATGATGAAGGGAGGTCAATAGAGATCCATGGTGTACGGAGGAAGGTGTCTCTATGCTTTATATTGAACATGAAGGTTAAATGTTTCATGAGGAAAGGTTGTTGATTATATGTATTAGAAGTAATCAATGAAGGGAAATGACCCTCCTTGGATCAATATCTAGTATTTTCAGAGTTTAAGGATGTTTTTTCGAAAGAGTTTCCTAGGTTACCTCCTGAGAGGGAGCTTGATTTTACCATTGAGCTAAACCCTAGTGCAGATCCAATTTCCAAGACATCGTATAGGATGACGACACCGAAACTTTGTGAGTTGCAGATGCAGTTGAAGGAGCTACTTGACTTAGGGATAATAAGGCCTAATGTCTCACCTTGGGGTGCACCAATAATTTTTGTCAAGAAGAAGGATGGTTCCTTATGACTGTGTATAGATTACAGGGACTTGAATCATGCTACAGTGAAAAAAATATACCCAATGCCACAGATAGATCACCTCTTTGATCAGATGAAAGGGGCAACAGTTTTCTCAAAAATTGATTTATGATCAGGGTATCACTAGTTAAGGATTAAGGAAGGCGATATTCCTAAAATGGAATTCTGAACTCGATTTGGGCATTATGAGTTCATTGTAGTACCTTTTGGTTTGACCAATGCACCAACAGTATTCATGAGCCTAATGAAAAATGTATTCCGAAAGTACTTAGACCACTTTGTACATGTCTTTCTGGATGATATCCTCATCTATTCCAAGAACGAAAGAGAACATGAGGAACACTTGTGAGTTTTGTTGTCATGCCTTAGAGAGAAAAAATTGTATGGAAAGTTTTCGAAGTGTTCTTTCTTCCAGAAAGAAATTCACTATTTAGGTCATATCATTTTCAATGAAGGAATCTGTGCAGATCCAGAAAAGGTAAAGGCCATTATGGAATGGCCAGTGCCGAAAAATGCTCATGAGGTGAGAAGCTTCATGGGGCTAGCTGGTTATTATTGGAGGTTTGTGGAAGGGTTATCTAAGATAGAAAAACCCATCACCACCTTGCAGCCCAAGGGGGTTAGGTATGAATGGACAGAGGAATGTGGTATTGCATTTATCGAGCTTAAGAGGTTGCTAACCAGTGCACCAATTCTACGAGTTCCGAATATGGGAAAAGACTTCACAGTCTGCATGGATGACTTGAATAAAGGATTGGGGGTTGTGCTAACGTAGGAAGGGGGAGTGATAGCATATGCATTAATAAATTTGAAGCAACATGAAGATATTTACACTACTCATGATTTAGAGTTGGCAGTTGTAATGCTAGCTCTGAAACTTTGGAGGCACTATCTAGTAGGGCGAAGCTTTGAGCTCAAAACATACCATGAAAGATTAAAGAATCTCTTCACTCAAAGATATCTCAATTCTAGGCAGAGGTGATGGAGTGAGTTTATGAGTGAGTACAATTTTGGAATTCCGTACATTAAGGGAAAGGAGAACGTGGTCGTGGATGACTCTAGAAGGAGACCACGTGTCTTCTCCTTGGTACCCTTAAAAGTTAATTTGAGGGAGCATGTGTTAGGGAAACTTCTTGGAGATAGTTGGTATTTAAAGGTTACTTCAACCCTCCATAGTGGAAGGCAATTAGATCCAAAGTATGAAGGATATATCCTGGAAGAAGATGGATTATTAAGATATCAGGGAAGGATGTACATCCCCGAAAGTGGGGATATTCAAAGAATCATACTCAAGGAATCCCATAGAGCACTTATTGTGCACATCCGGGTGTGAAGAAAATGTACGCAGACATGAGGGATATTTTTTTCTGGGTGGGCATGAAGCGTGATGTAGTCCATTTCATCGCCAAGTGCCTAGAGTGTCAACAAGTGAAGGCTGACCACCACCACCCGTAAGGTCTTATAAAACTGCATGATGTTCCTATGTCCAAGTGGGAAGTCATTTCTAAGGATTTTGTTGTGGGATTGTCGCTCACATCGCATAGACACAATGCCATTCTTGTGATAGTTGATAAGTTGAGAAATAGTTCTCATTCTATTCTAGTTAGAGACATTTGTGGTGTCACTAATTTGGCATGTGTTTTTATAAGTGATGTCATCTGTCTACATGGGTTACTCAAGAAGATCATTTCAGATATGGAATCCTGATTCACATCTAGGTTTTGGACAAGTTTGCAGTCAGCATTGGGAACTCAGTTGAACTTAAGCACAACTTATCATCCTGAAACAGATGGGAAAACTGAGAGAGTAAATCAGGTTATGGAAGAAATGCTCAGGATGTATGCTATAGATAATCAAACCCATTGGAAGAAGTACCTACCTTTGGTAGATTTTGCCTATAATAATAGCTTTCATAGCTCCATTGGAATGACACCTTATTAATCTATGTATGGAAGGCCACGCAGGACACCGCTGAGTTGGGAAATGTTAGAATACTGAGTGACAGTTGGGCCATAATTGATTCAATAGATGGAGAAACATGTGATTCATATTAGGCAATGACTAAAGGAAGCACATGATAGACAAAAAAGTTATGTTGATACACATAGGACTGGCAGAAGCTATAAAGTGGGAGATCAAGTTTTCATTCGTATCAGGCCTAATAAGAGTACCATTCGGTTCGGGAAGGGGAAAAAGTTGTCACCTCGATAGATAGGACCATTCAAAATACAAGAGAGAGTTGGACCCGTTTCCTATCATCTCGTAATTCCACCCCACTTGAATAAAAATCATAATGTTTTTCATGTATCTGTTCTACATAATTATGTTGCTGATGAATCTCATAAACTGAATTGGAAGGAATTGCAGGTATCAGAAGTGAGAATCCTCATGGTATAACCATTACACATATTGGACCGTAGGGTCCGACAGCTCAAGAACCATATGGTAGACCAAGTTAAGGTCCCGTGGGACAAGTATAGCCCAAGATCTGCTACTTGGGAGGATGCAAAGACCTTACGACGAGATCATCCCTCACTTTTTTGACCACCTTGAGAATATGTTTCCTGAAGGTTGGGTGTATGTAATTCCCCCTTTTTACTTAGACAACTAGAATTACTTAAGGCCTAATCATCTTTATTCTCTATTCACTGTGAAACTATTAATGATACACTTGAAATTTTAAGACATATGTACCTATGTGAATGTCATTTATATGAATTTTTAATGTTATTTGAATTATGATGGATATTATGAAATCTATTTCTAAACTTGAAAATTTTTACATTTGAAATTGTTGGTACGTGGATACCAAATTGAGATTATTATTAAATGAATTTACATGATGATAATGCATGGATATGTATGGGTTTATGTTACAGACTAATTTGCAGGTCAATAGGCTATGAAATAGCCAAAGAATAATTATGATAAAAGGTTGATGTCATGAACATCGACCATGAAACAATATGGTAAGAATTTTTTATGTGAAATTATATTGGTTCAAATGCATTGCTATGGTATGTGGACAAGTGCAGGTTTTCAGGTGGTGATACTGCCTAAAAATGAATATACGATGACAAAATTCCCAGCAACACAGTTCCACTATATGGTCCATGGTAGGGTGTTGACCCTAGTTCTATAAGGAGGGGTGGAGGCATTTCCCACTATGTATCCTATGAAACATGGAGTCATGGGAGGATGGCGTTAGCTCACGCTCCCCTAGATGTGTGATGATGATTGTCAGTTTCCTGCTAGGGAAGCTTGGTCAAGAGAGTTGACCCTTCCGCTTATGGGTTCTATTTGGAGTTAGGTCAATACAGTTGATGCTCCAAGATAGTCCAATAGAGGAAGGATAGGGATGGAAGATTGAAGTAAGTTAGGGAGGAAGGATTGTTTTCCTCTTTAAAAAGAAAAAAACAAAAAATATATATGTATATATGTATATTTATAATTTCTTAACTGAACTAAAATTATCTAAGTGAATGTTGTTAGTGCTAAATTATTATAATTGAGGAATTTTTCAAACATTTTAAATGGTTTAATATCTTTTATGAAATGAATGGTCTTGTTGATTGGATTAGACGCATACAAGAATTACTATAGGTGTGATAATTGTTATCATTAGTACATGTGCGGGTCATGTATGTGCTAGCTACACATGCATTCCTTGCACATGTACACTAGTATGTATAAGTTTTTTCAAACTGATGATGTTGTTTATTTGATGTGGATGTATGAACCACGTGTAATTACCCTTGTATTGTAAATTCCTCTAACTTCGAGACAAAGTTTCTTGAAGAGTGGGTGTATGTAACAACCCTAATTAATTATTTAATTATCATGGTTGTTAAATTTAATTGAATTAATTATTAAAATAAATTTATTGAGTCTTTTATTATAATATTATTAAATTGGTAGGTGAAGTAATTAATGGGAGGGATAAGGTTTTTGAGTAATTAATGGGGGGATAAGGCAGTTGCGGAATTAAATGAGGGAGAGGGATCAAAGGGAGGAGGATAAGGAATAGGGGGGAGGTCTTGGAGAGGGTTTTTTTTTGGTTGTTTGGTTTTGGGGAGGTAAAATTGGGGGAACAAGAAGGAGGAATAAATTCTGAAAGGAGGAGGAGATTGGTTTCTAGGAACTCTCATAGGGACACTACTATTGTTGGGAATTCTAAGCATTGTAAAGCATTGTATTAACACTTTTGAGCATATAATAAAAATTATCCATTAGAAGATGGACCAGGAGATGTATCCCAAGAGAGGGGTGAACTCCTTTATCATTTTGTTGTGCTATGTTATTATTGATGGTTGTTTATGATTGTTTTTGTTGTTCATTTTAAATAAGAACTCAATAATTTTTATATTCTTGCAACTTGATCCAATTTCCCGAGACACATATATTTTCCACTTGCAATACCTATACGCAAACCTTTATAATTTTCAGATCAAGTTGGTATCATAGAAAAGGTTTTTGAAGGTTTGATTTGTTTGCATTTTTTTTGTTTTTTGATGCTTACAAGGTTGAAGGTCACAAGAGGAGAAGGAAAAATTGTGGAGCCAATTTCTCAACTTTCAAGAAGGAGAAAAATGCATTCACCTCAAGTTTCAAGGAGACATTCACCAAGTATGGATCATGAGGAGAGTCATGAAATTCTTACTTTGGAAGAGGAAACTTTCAAAAAATCCTTTTATGATATGACATAAATGGTGAAATTTTTATATGAGGAGAGGAATGCAAGGTTGCAAGGAGAAATCTTGAATCCTCCAAAAGGAAATGAAGATAGTGGTGATAAGACTCCAAAAGGGAATGGAGGGAATGGTGGAACTCCACCTCCTTCACCTCCATCTTCCACTTCCTCTACTATTACACAACCTTCTCCAAATTCTCCAAAAGAACA